>PVKE010021717.1:0-26242 GCA_004027555.1 Craseonycteris thonglongyai
CATCAAGGAGCTAGCCTGGTCCCAAGAATTCAGCAAGAGCCCAGGAAGCAAGTGTTGGTCAACGGTCATCGTTTCAGAGCATGTGTGTTTGTGAGAGGAGGTCCTTCCTAAGTCCTTTTAAATAAAGGAGGCTGAGGGGAGAGAAGAGGGGAAGAAGAGAGGAGGGGAGAAGAAGGCAGAACAACACAAAACACCCTTATTACACACCCAGGGAAAATAGAAGGAAAAGAAACATAATAAGTAACACAACCATTAGAGAGCTTTTTTCGGATGGAAACCCAAGGAAGTCATTTGTTTGCTTAAAACCTCTTGGTGACTTCTCATTTCCCTCAGAGGAATGTTCCAGAGCCTTAGCGTGCCCTCTGCTGCCTGGCTGTCCACGACCTTCCCTGTTTATGTCTCGGGCCTTCTCTGTCCCCGGGCCTCCTCTGCACAGGAAGCTCTGGCTTCCTGGCTTTTTCAGTTTCCAGAATGTGCCTCCACCTGTCTGGTCTCAGGACTTGGAGACCGCATTCCTGGGCTGAGAACATGCTCTCCTCATACCTACTCTCAGTTGTAGCTTAAACTTTCTACCAGAAGAGCGACTTCAGGCTCCGCCTACCCACGGGTGGGCAGGGCGAGAGGCCTCTCCAGATGGGAGCAGAGGTGAGCCCCAGATGCGTGGCCCCAAAGTGAAACAAACCCATGCCCATCACTGTGTTACCATGCTACAGCCGTGCCCTGGGCCAGGACTCAGCACGAGAAAAAATACCTACACGTGCAACCACTTTGATGAGTCTCAAGTCTGTCATTTCAAAAGAAAGAAGCTGGACAAGAAAAGAAAATAACAAACACAGATTCTGTGAGTCTGCTTCTATGAAATCTAAATGCAGGCGAACCTCAGCTGATCAGTCCCGGGGTTGAGGTGTTTGAAAGGGGCACCTGCAGGAACTTTCTGGGAGAAAAGAAACTCATCTTGCTTGGGCTTTGGTTACATGAATGTAGGCAATGGTCAAGACTCATCTAACTGGACACTTAAGAAAGATTTCATACTCATTTCTACAGCACATGTGTTTTCTCTGGGCGTATCCCCCCAGCCTAATGGTGTGTTTGCTCTCTGGAGGATTCTAGAAGTCGTCTGTGACTCTGGCTGTCCCAAGCAGCCTTTCTTGATGTGTCCTCTTAAACTGCCCTCTCGGCTGTGGCTTCTAGAGGCAGCTTCAGAATTGACCACGTCCTTCAGGGTCCCTGCTCTGCATTGCTATGGACTGAATGTTGTATTGCCCCCAAAATTCATACGTTAAAACTTAACCCCCAAAGGGATGAGATTAGGAGGTGGGGCCATGGAAGATGATGAGGTCATGAGGGTGCCTTCATGATGGAATGAGTGTCCTTATAAAGGACACCAAAGAGCCCCCTTGCCCCTCCCACCATGTGAGGTCACAGAAGACTCTGTCTATGAACCAAAGAGCAGGCTCTCATTAGACACTAAATCTTCAGGCGCCTTGATCTTGGACGTGCATCCTCCAGACTGTGAGAAATAAATGTGGTTGCTTGCGGCACCCATCTGGGGTCCTTGTTATAATAGCCTGAGTCAACCAGGACATACGTCATCTCAGATAATGCTAGAATTGCCTGCTGGCTAACTTGGCCTTATTTTCACTACATTTGGGGGACAGTGAATTCCAATGCCATTTAAGGAAATGATTCCACTTCCTACTGGATTGCATTTGGAAAATAACTTGGAGTGTAAAAAAGGCTAGTTAATTTTGTTTTGGAATAGTTCATACAAATTAGCAAATATTTTGCAGTACCTACCATATACCAGTTCATGTTCTAAATGCTTTAGCCATATTAATTCATTTCAGCCTCACGGAAATTCTGTAAGGTAGGTGCTCTTATTACCTCTCTTTCGTACCTGAAGAAAATGGAGCCCAGAGAGGTAAGGGAACTTGCTCAGGGCTACATAGTCAGCAGGGTAGAGCTGGAATTCAAACTGAGACAGCAGGTTTCAGAGTCCAGGATCCTTAACACCTCTTTCACACTATCTTGAGACCAAGTACTTAATTTATTTCAAATTATTTTTATCTTAAAAAAATCATGACTATATTGCTGTATAAATCATAATTTAATTATAGTACCTACTTTCCTTATAAGGCATTTGTATTTCTATGTGTCATTGGTGAGATTCTATTGATTATAAAATGATTGATGGTTCAAATAAGGGCGTTGAACCTGACCTTCCATGAGACAGGAAAAATCTCTCTAACAACATAGTTTTATGTGGTTTTTGTGAGGGGAACAAAGCCAGTCTGGGGACTCCAGAAATGCAAGTATTACTGCAGAGGTCATCCAGAAGGAGCTAGAGGCAAAACAAAAGGGTTTGGGGAAAGCAAATGAAATTGTCTGTGAGTGATGGAATAGGACTGACTTGCCCATTGTCATCGGCTGAGGCAAGCCCATCCTGCTAGAATAAAAGTTGGAGACACGAGCACACTGCTCCAAGTGAGTCATTGTGAGTCAAATGCACAGGGCAGATGGAGTCGCCCAGGATGATGCTGTGGGGTGCAGAGGAGCCACAAGCAGATCAAATGCACATTCCACGGAGTCCTTGTGACCTGTGCACTGTGAACTATTATTACTATTCTTCATGTGACAATAGAAATGTTCTTCCAGAAGCATTCCAACCCTCTCGCGTTCCAAGGGGTGTCTGCTGTGTGGCCACTGTGCTGTCGTGAGCAGAGCAGTCGTGTGCACGGGGCCTGTAGATGTGGCCTTACTGGTGTGTGGTGTAGGGAACAGAGAAAGAAACTCATGAACATATTTAATAATTTCTCCTTCCTCTTCTCTTCCAGAGAACGTTCAGATTACGCAAAATGGCATAAACAATTTGCACGAGGGTGAACTGAAGACACACCTGTGTGTACACATACACATGTATCCACACACAGACATGTGGTGCACATGTGTGCATGTGTATCATGGGTGCTTGGTGTGCTACCCAGATGCCCGCCTGTTCGCTAAATCTTGTTAGGGCACAGTGGTCCCTATTGTCTCTTTCTGAGAATTACCTTCAGCTGCAGAGAGCCACCTCACCCAAGGCTATGTCCCCTATTTGGAGTGACTCGTATCTAATAACTGGTTGATACTAGGGTACAAAGGCCCCAAGTGAGAACTCTGAAGGGCACCCTGGCTTGTGTTGCCAGGGACCAGCTGGGGCTCTGTCCTGAGTACATTCCAGTTCAAAGTTCCCTCTGCCGGAACCCCACTTCCTTCCTACCTCCTTACATCCTGAACCCCAGCAAGCTTTCCTATGGAAGCCACTGTTGGGGGGTGGGGGCTGCATGCAAACCTCCATCTCTAAGGTCTGTTTCCCGGAGAACCTAATGTGAGACTGAATACAAATACAAAGGGGGATTATCTTCTGGAGGGCGGGCCCTTGTAGCACAGGTTTCTCCCACTGGGTGAGTGTTCTAGGGACCCATCAATCACCATATCAGCAGGCGTGGTTGTGAGAGGCTGTGTTCAGCTTCAGTGAATTTCTTTGGAGACTCTTTCAATGTATTTACCCATTTGATGATGGATGATTTATACAAACAATGTGCAGCATGACAACATACCTGTCCACACCACGCTGAGAGTTGAGCAGTTTTTGACAAAAAACGGCATGACCCCCATGCGTCACCCTCCCTAGTCACCTGATCTCCCCCCAAGTGAGCCTTTTTGTTTGTTTGTTTCCCCGGATGAAAAAAGTCCTCAAAGGGAAACATTTTGCCCAAGTGGAAGAGGTGAAACAAAGAACAGCAGAAGCATTAAAAGGCATCATAATCAACTATTTTAAAAACTGAGCAGTGGAAAAAGCATCTCAATAGGTGTATCCCATCAAATCGAGAGTATGTTGAAGGTGACTGACATTTAAATATGTAAGAATAAATACACACATTTTTATAAATAAATTTTGTTATTTTGCTGTCCCCTTCCCCCACTAGTATGTAGTACTCATGTGCCTCTCTGTGGGGTGAGGATAGGAAACCATTTGCAGCTGGACAGATCGATTCGTTCACCTGGTCCTTCCTTGGAAACATCAAGACACAGTTTCTCTGATACTGGAGTGAAGAAAGCCCAGAATTCTGAAAGCTGATCTGATCTGTCCCTAATACAATATAGCCAACTGGAACCGCAACCACTTGTTAAACTTCGGGAAATCCATGGGTAAACTGTTGCTAGATCGTTATGAAAACACATAAGAATTATTTAAAATTGTCTTTGAGTGAAAATTGTAAGTATTTCTCTCAATATCTGGATGATTTTGAACCTTAAGGGAGCTTCGCGAAGTCATGCCCTTCACTGTTACCTGTCACCTTTTCAGGCTGAAATGATGGCGTTAGTGACACAGCTTATTACTCCATGATTTTTTTAAACCTGAAGAACCCCCTCAATTTTGGAATGGCTGTAAGTGACACTATGAATGGCTGTGGGAGCATAGTGCCAGCAAAGCAGGGAAGATGTCAGAAGAACAAGACAGAGTAATGCATGCCAGGCTCACATACCAGGCACACTTTTTTTTTTAAATTCTATTATTTATTTATTTATTTATTTATTTATTTATTTTGTTTTTGACAGAGAGAGACAGACAGAGAGAGAGAGAGAGAGAGAGAGAGAGAGAGAGAGAGAGAGAGAGAGAGAGATACAGAGACAGAGAGAGAGAACTGAACTGGGGAATCTTCCCAGTTCAGCATATGGATCTGCACAGGCTGGGGTTGGGACTCGATTCCTGGTCCCCGGTGCTGCAAAGTGAGCACTTAACCCACTGAGCCATCCCGGCTTCCCCACCAGGCACACTTTTGAAGGAGGGCAAAGGGAGGGAGGGGACAGAACTTGAGTAACTGAGGGTTCTTCTCAGAAGTGGATGGGCCCTTGCCCTGGGTGTATGGGTACACTCTCATGAGTTGAGAAGGTGGGACCATTGGCTTTGTTCTTTCCAGCCCTCTCTGAGACACACACACACACACACACACACACACACACGTGTGACCTATCCTGGTTGGTTTGGATGCCTGTGTCCCAATTGCTTCTGACTTTCATTGGTCATGGTAGATGGAGGGGGAGATTTGGGGGAAGAAAACTGTTTCAAATGTGATGAACAATTGTGAATTTTGATGACAACCTTTCTAAATACAAAAGAGAAGCATTCAGCACTTCAAACATGATGTCTTCACAGCCTGCTTTCTATTCCTAGTTTTACAAAGTGCTAAGGATTTGTATGGCGGAATTTTAACTATCACAAAGAGACTGCCAAATGCTGTGTGTTATGTTCCATAGACAGAATGACGAAAGACCATACACACGCTTTCCGAAATTCAGATGCCACGATAATAAAAACATTTCCATGAATGGAAAGCTTCCCTGTGTTGTCACTTTACTGTACTTGGAAGAGTGGAGGGACGCACTGTGAATGAGTGGCTAGAGTTTCATTGAGGCACTCCGTCAGGGCACAGAAAATGAAGCCATTCCAAAAGCTTAAAGTTCCTTTGCCCTACATTAAATGCCTTCTCTCTCTCTCTCTCTCTCTCTCTCTCTCTCTCTCTCTCTCTCTCTCTCACACACACACACACACACACACACACAGTAAACACAGAAAGAATCTCTAGAGGGAAATGTGGGAAAAGAAATGTATGCATCTGGAGTTTCTCAACCGATGCTTTTAGAGCATTAGGTTTCCACTAAGACCAGAAGAATTCCCAGTAATAACCAGAGGAATACCTTCCTGCTCTGCTTTATGTTCAGAAGAAGAAAAAAAACCACTGAAAATGCTACGTATGCCTTGCTTAAGTCTTCCAAACCTATGTGGTCCTTGGACAGGTCATGATGGTGGTCAGTAAAAGCACAGAGCAGTGGGACTGTTGGGAGGGGGTCAGACTGTTCCTGCCACTGTCCCTGGGCCACAGCCTCAGGGGTCACACCCGGGTCACTCTTGCTGTCCTGCTCTGGAGTTGTGCCCAGAGCATGGCGGCAGTCTTGTGGGCTCTGACTGAGTCCACGTTAATGTGTATGAGGTTCATCCACTTGGCCTTGTCGTGGATCCTGAGAACACACAGTTGTGTCCCTAGACAGACACCCCAACTTGGCACGACACCGGGTCAGTGCGGCTGTCTGTTCACCACATCAGCTGCCTTCCCAGGCCCGCTTTGCATCAGGAGTGGATAAACGAAGACAGAAGACACTTCGGGTTGACTCAAAGAAGTGGAGGACAGAATGCTTTCACTGGGGAGACTTTTCTTTCTGGGCAGGTTTTCCTACTCTGACTTAATGCTTCAATGTAGTCATTTTTTTTTATTCTCACTATTTCTGGTTTCAAATGGCTCTGCTCTTTAAATATGAACAAGTTTTTATTCACAAAACCTTGGCTTTAATGAAAACATTAAGCCAGGTCCCTCGGGAATAAATGAAACATTTTTAGTTGTTGGAGAGAAAAACTCAATGGGTGTTTTCCCACATTCACAAAGTACCCTGTGTACTGTCCAGGCATGACATCTTGCCCATTGAAAGGGAGACTTCTTTATGGAATGTTAGCTTAGAAAATGCACACACACTCCCAAGTTTTAGACCCTGGTCATATGTTTCTTTTGTCTAATGACGGGCATGTTTCAGAGTCCTTATCCGAAAATTTGCATTAAGAACTGCTGCCTTCACCTTTAAAAAATGATTACAAGCAGCTATCAGTGACAGTTAAGAATGAACAAGGATTGAATGAAGCACCAAGAAATGATAGAAATGGTTAGAGTGGTCAGGGAATATGCCAACATGGTGCATAAGGAGAGGCAAGACGTACGGAAAAGAGGAGCCAGGAGGAAGTCGGGGTGAGCCTTGTGGGCGGAGAGCACGGTGCTGAAGACCCCAGAGTGGGAGGCTCTGGGCGGCTTGAGGGGCATGGAGTGGCAGTGAGAAAGGGTCAGAGAAGGTAGGCGACAAAGCCAGGAGGTCCGAACTGGACCCATGGTGTTCCCTTGAGTGAGAGGGAAGCCGTTAAAGAGGTTCAAGCTGGGCAACACACAGTCACTCGTGTTAGCTTTCCAAGGGCTCATTCTGAGTGCTTGGCTGAGAAGAAGAGTGTTCTAGGGAAGGTGAAGCAGGAAGGAAGGTGGGGGACCCTCCCAACAATGCTCTCGCCTGGTGTGGCAGCTGGGGACGTGGGGAGAAGGGTTGGGATTTGGGGCACATCTTCATCTTCAGAGCCATTGGGAGGGATAGCATGGGAGGAGTCATGACTAAGCCCCTGCTTCTGAAGGAAAAGAAAGGAGGGAGTTGCCGTTTCCTGAGATGGAGAAGACTATGGAAGGAAGAGGTTCGTGGAAAATTGGGAGTTTGCCTTGACCAGCGTGTGCTTGAGATGCCAATGAGAGAGTCAATGCCAAGGCCAACAGGTGATGCGGTGGGTGTCTGCAGTCTGAGGGGAGGTCTGAACTGGAGACATAAATACAGGTTTCAGATGAGGGGACAACTCGTAAAGCCACAGGGCTGGACGAGAGCCCCGAGAGGAAGAGCCTGGAGGACTGAGCCAGGAGGTCAGGTGACAAGAAGGAACAAGGGACACGAAGAAAGAACACAGGTGCCAGGAGGAAAACCAGCAGAGCGTGCGGCCTCGATGGCACAGAAAGGGCATCTGTGTCCCTTGCCACTGACCGTCAGGTAAGGTGCCAATGGAGAACCGATAGCCAGGTGAGCCACACGGATGTGACATGTGACTTCCGTCGGGGAAGCCTGTGGTGGGAGGTTTCCATAGAAGGAAGGAAATTGCAGGTGGAACCGAGCGAAAAACCAGGCAGGTGGCTGGTAAAAGCATATTAAATAGTTTGAAAAACTTAGAAAGACTAGCTAAAGTGTCATAAGAAGCAGAATGGACGCACTGTGGTCTTGCGAGCTCTGGCCTAAAATACCGTCCTTGGATTTGGCTGTTGTAACAGGACTCCTGGTCGGTCAGAGAGCGGGTTTTACGAGAAGAGGAAGCCACAGTGGAGCGGGATGAGGAATATCTGGGAAGTAGGAAGTCCGAAATTGACAACGCAGTCTATTTCAAGAAATGTGATATCTACTAGGAAGGGGGATGAGAAGTATCTTGGCACTGATCTCACAAATGCCATTACTTTTTACAAGATGCATATTCTCCCATATTTTACCAGCTCTGAAAGCAGAACGCATCTTGTAGCTGATGGCAATTTTTTCCAAAGCACTTTGTCATTCTACGCAGCGCATAGTGGAATGGTGCATTTTAGGATCGATATGACTCAGGTTTCATAAAATATGGGCATGTCGCGAGTGGTGAAGCCAAAGGAGGAAACGAGGTAAGGAGATGTAAGGCTGCAAGAGAAGGAAGTAGAAACAGCGCAGTTTGAACCACGTTGCCATTGAGTAAGTGTTTATTGAGTAACTGAGCTAAGGACATGGACAGAAATCGCGAAGTGAGTCTTTACTTATGATTCTGTGTCCAGGTGCAGGGGAATGGAGCAAGACAGGTGGGGTGTGTGGGCCAGCGGAGTAAGGGGTGGTTAAGGAGCTGACCCGCTCCAGGAGGGCGAAGGAGATGGGAGGGGAAGGTGGGGGTGTGTCATCAGAAAGGGGAGTTTGTGACAGCGCTGTTCCTGGGAACGCCCAGGTCTAGGGTGCGTCACTTGAGTGGAACTTAGACAAAGGTTACGGTGGTGGGAGTGGAGGAGAGCCATAAACCTCAGGTGCGGGGTGTTGGGAGGGCAATTGATACACAGTGGTGGATACTAGCAGGAAACTTTGGGGGAAAACTGAGTCAGGTCTCAAAGTCCTCAAGGCCACAGAGGAGTGACCCAAGGGTAGCAGCAGCAATAAGGATGAGAGGAAGGAAAAACTAGGCAGGAGGAGGGTGGCCGAAGTGGAAGGGAAATCTAAGCTCTCAAGCACCAGCGCATCCCTCCTGGGTTGGGCACTAGGGTAATGGGTCACTCATTCCTCATGGAAGGCTGTGGCAGGCATCAGCAGCTCATTCACAGGTGGGGAGCGGATGCTCAGAGAAGCTGTGTACACAAATACCATGTCATTTCTGGGCACTGGAGTGTTCTCTCTCCTAGAAGTCTCCGTATCCTGAGGTCTTCACCATCAAGCCAATTCTGCAGTGAAATAATCCAGGAGGGTCAGGGACTCTGGTCAGAAATGGGGTCACAGTTCAGACGACACAGTCACAGCACTTTCTCAAAGGAGCTTGTGTCCGGCCTCGGGGCTCAGGCCTCAAGCCCAGAGATGGCTCAGGGCAGGATGGAGCAGGACAGGTGTACGCTCTTTCCTTGAAGGGCTTTGGGGGTGGTTTCTAGGAGCTGCATGGACGGGGCTAGAAGGAAATCAATACAGATGTCTCTGCCCCATTACCTCTGTCTAGCTCCCTCCCTGCCCAGTCCTGCTTAACTAGACCTTCTGTGCAGGGCAGGCCTCTGTTGGGAGCAGCTCTAAGAGCCCCCAGGGCCACCAGGCAGGTATGACTACCCAGGAGCAGGAAGCTGGTCATCACTCCTGGACATGCGAATATTCAGGGCTTCATGTTCTACTTAACAAAGTATATCAACACTGAAGACAGGAAATGTGCAAGAACTCCAATGTCGAGGATTCTTCTGCATGGTGGTCATTTCTGTCACAATGATAAAGGTGTTATAAGCCGTTGTGGATGTATCATCTTAAAAGCATTGTGTCTGTTTTGCTCACAATTCCCCAACGTCCCGTTCTCGGTGCCATGCAGTGTTTCACACAAGTCAGCGTTTGGTTATAATGTTTTCCTCTGCATTTTCCCTTCCCTCATTGCAGGCAGCCTCACAACCACCTGTGACATGGGTCTTCTGATTCATCCCCATTTCCGTGAATGAAAAATGATCCATTCTAGTTCAGGTAGGCAGTCAATGGCAGAGTGAGAACTTGAACCTGGGTCTTTCTCAATCTAAAGCCGGGGGACTTTGGATCACGCAGTATTGCCCCCTCGTGAATTCTAGTCCAATCTCTTTCAGCCACACTCCATTACTCAGTCCGGTCATATAAATACAGATGGTCAGACCATCAAAGGAAATAAGAAAAAAGTCGTGCTGGGTTATTGCAAGAAATACCAAACGCAATCATCTAAGCTTTCAGCAGTCAAATTAGCGGGGATATTAAGAGTAAAATGCCTTATGGTTAATAAAAACGATCACTCGACTATGTCAGCAGGAAATGGTTCTTACTTCTTGCTCACCCAAATCAACCTAACTCACTCATATCCGAGTCA
The DNA here is from genome assembly GCA_004027555.1 of Craseonycteris thonglongyai. NCBI lineage: Eukaryota > Metazoa > Chordata > Mammalia > Chiroptera > Craseonycteridae > Craseonycteris > Craseonycteris thonglongyai. The sequence continues at coordinate 10,253 of PVKE010021717.1, forward strand.
CTATCAAGAGTGAAAGTTTCAGTTAAGGGTCCACATCTGCATGCTTGTTTCCTATGACAATATTTCTGTTTCTAAAATAGCGTCACATTCATATGTAAATACAACTAAGAGTATATTTGGCAGCTCTACCGTGAAGCCCGTGGCCCCCACAGTCATGTCGCACTCAGGAGCGTGCCCCCTGGCCTTGGTGTTCTCCCCGATGCCAGCCTGTCCCTGGGCCACATGTTAAGACTCTCCCCCTGACTTGGTTAGATGTGCATGGAGGGCGGGCATCTGCCTTCTCCCTGGAACTCATCCTGAAGGCGCTGAGGACCTGGGTCCTACCAGAGACGGTCAGGGAGTGAGGAGGTAAGGAACACAGATGTGACCTCATCCAAACAAGAAAACCTTTGTCAGTCACTGGATCCGGGGAGAGGAAGCTGCCGGTGGGACAGGAGAGGAGGGGTTGCTGAGAACTCGAGACGAAGAATCATATCTCAAAGGCAGACATGTGTGTTGCCCCTTCGTAGCAGGCACAAGAGAGCGCCGGCACCAGATCGCACAGCGTCCATGCTGAGAACAAACGCAGGGCGTGAGTCCTCAGGCTTCTATAACCACAGGCCTGCCGCCTGCCTCGCGAGAGAACACAGCCCCCAAATTGTCCCTCACGGAAGGGCTTTCCCAGGAGACGTGTGTCCCGTTCTCCTTTCACCAGCTCAACTGGGATCTGTTTGGCAGGGCAGACAGATCCTAAACATCCAAGAAAAATCACCTTCTTGTGCCTTTTTTGTTCCACTAAAAGAAATATCTTGAACTTCAGTATTTGTCTTTTGAAATAGCCTTTCAAATTAAAAAAATACAAATACATATGTATATGTATATGTTTAAACCTTTTTAAGGAGGACACATTATTTTCTAAGCCAGAAGTAAAGATTGCCCTGGGAGACAATAATGTGATAAAAGAATTCCCAATCTGCAGTCTGCCTCCCAATTTCAGCCAAATGCCCACAGGACAGAGAAAAGAGATAAAGACAGCTGACGGGGGAGCAAAGGCAGGGACTCCGGCTCCTGAGGCGTGTTATCACATGATGGTGGCCGGCACAGGCTGTGGAACAAAAGCAGGCATTATTCAGACAGTCTTCAGACAGCATTGTCCTGTGATCAGATGATAGATCTTTCCAGTAAAATGTCTCTATTGCAAACTTCTTTACTCTTCGCTAGGCATTTTTTTTTTTTTAAGTCAAATGTGCATGTTTGCAATGATAAGTGCAACTACCTAAGGGCCTTTCTTTGAAAGCTTCTGCTCTTATACCAGGAATAGACTCCTCAGACCTCTAAACACTGTTCTGCTCCTAATATTCCCGGGAAGGGGGCCTGCCCTGTGCCCCAGGGGAGGCTGATGGAGACCCAGCAGGGCCCAGGCCACCAAGAGGCCCTCAGAGCCCTCCTGCCCAGGGTTTGCCTTCTGGTGGAGCAAAGAGAGGCCAACTCAGCTCTCCCTTCTAGAACCATCCCATCCTCTCAAATAAATCCCAGGGGCTCCTCCCCCGCCCCCCCCCGCCCCCTCCATTAAGTGCCTTACAGTTTTCTTGCTTTTAGTCAGCTCCTATCTAATTTAAATCTCTCCCCACACACTCACATACACACGTGTGTGTAATATGACACACTCCCGGTGACCGCCACGGCTCTCACAGGACCTTCTCCCTCAGCGAACAAATGTGGACGAATACACGTGAATGAATGAGTGTTGATCCCAAACAGCCTAGAAAATACTATTGTGATCATCACACTCATTCCCTTCATCATCACTCTTCTAACTCGGGGTTCAGTTTCTATGAATACCTTATAAACGATATTCTCTAAATCAAACAACAAACAGCACCTTTTTTTTTTTTTTTTAAACAGTTTAGTATAATCATGTTTGTGAACTGAAGGGACTGGTGAATTCCAAGCTCATTTCTAGCTTGTCCATGCCATTTTTCGAGGTCTCTGCAGGGACAGTGAGTGTTGCATTACATTTTAGCTCAGAATATCGTCCACCTCTAGGCAGTTTGGTTTTCCCAGCTGAACTGGGTGCTAGGAACTGGGTCTAACATTAGGCCCCGAGTAAATGGTAAATACGCGTGAGAGTCCAGTTTTGGGCCTCAGTAGGGTGCTTTGTGCTCCTGTACGTGACACCCTCCCACTGGCCACCACCTACGTTTTGTGACCTCCTCTCACCTCCCCTTGACACCCCATCCTGTCCCCTTTCCCCTGCACACACACAAGGGTCTGCCTCTGCTGCTCAGCCTTACCTCACACAAGCAAGGCAAACGCACGAAGTGGGAAGGAAGAGACAATGGATGCCTGGGGGGAAGCAAACACAAAGACCGCACCCTCCTGGCCGGCCTTGGGAGACTAACACAACATCTCAAGGGTATATCAGCGTTTAAGGTGGAGAGGAAGATAGAAACCCAAAGTGCTCCTTTCTCCCACTTTACGACATTGCTCCCAGATCACCATGTCCCTGCTTCCCTGGGACTGGGCAGGAGAGGGGACCCCGGGCCCACTGCTCGGGGTAGCTTGTAGCTCAGTAAGTCACAGTGACAGGACAGATGCTGGGCATTAAAAACCAGGATGCTGGGCTGCTTCTGCGAGGCACTTCCCCCTGCGGCCCCACCATGAGGACTTTGTACCTCCCCTTCCTGTCCAATCACCTGGGAGCTTTGGAAACACCCAGAAGGAAAACCGAAAAGGCACCCCAGAGCCAATAAATCCAAGCCCTGTGGGCCCCTGTGATGCACAGAAGCGAAAAGCCTTGTAGGTTGTTGTGTGTGGTCACAGGAAAGGGTCAAATGTAACCCAGGATGGCAGAGGTAATGCTCTGATTAAAATAAATAAAAATAAACTAAGAACCACCTATAGTGATATTTTTAAGGTTTTTTTTAACCAAAATTCTCTTGCAATTTTTAGTAATGTTTAAGAACAATAAATCATTCATTTTTTTTCAGTCTTTATGTAGGTTTTGTTTTAAAGATAAAAGTTAATTTTGAAGTACTCTTATAAACCAATCAGATATAAATAAGCGTTTATAATTAACGAACTCTCAAAGAAATCCTTTTCCTTGGGATGATGATAGCATTACTAATGATAATACTAAGTTCTCTTTTTTTACTTAAGTAAACTATTTTTAAGATCAATGGTTATTAGGAAATCTTAATTTTTATTACTCAGCTAAGGCAACATAGCAACATGATACTTTAAAACTTCTTTTCCATTTCCTATATACTATTTTATAATAAAAAAAAATTATTTAGTACTAAATATTCTTAGGCTCAAATTCTAAAAGTAATCTTTAGTTCCAACTAAACTTGGTGCTCTAAGATTAAAAAATATTTTAACAATATTTATGTAATAAATATAATCTTAATCACTGAGTGCTTTCTCATCACTGAAATATGTGCTTTTGTTTATTCTTGGGCATCTTGAATCCTCGAATGTTATGGGACCCTGAACTAGGTTTCCTTTCCTTTTCTTTCTTACTTTATTATTTTTTTTAATTCGGTTTAGTTTGCTGGGAAGCTGAGGCCTGAGGCTGCTGAGAGCAGAATCTTCTTTATCTTCACTTTCTTCTACTTCAATTCCTTCTTCTGGTTCAGGAATTTTTTGTGTTGCTTTGTTTCGTTTTGTTTTCTTTTTCTCTTTCGTCTTACCTCCAAATACGTTTTTAGGACAGGCATAACTTAAGTGTCCTCCTTATCCTCAGGCACAATGTTTAGGTTTTATCAAAGTAGCTCATCTTTGGATAAACTCAGCTGCTCTCTCTTTATCAATAGCAGTGCTTGTTTTTATCTCTTTTGCGGAGTCTTTATCCAGAAATAAAACAAATGCAGCCCCTTTACTTTTCCTAATATTTTTGTCTTTCATTATAGTAACCCTTAAAGCATACACCAATACACAGTTAAAAATAATGAGGCAGCAATAAACAAAACAGCTATTCATCATAACTCAGAAAACAAGTGTTCAAAAAGGGTTCATCTACAGGGTTTTAGATTATTCAGAGACAATGAAGCATATGTTCAATTTCATTCTTTCCCTGTTAGAATAAATTTTTGCTTGATTAGAGTAAACATTAACATCAACCGTTTTGACTCGATAGAAATTGTCTGTTTTCCTGCTCAGTTTTACAATACCTCTATGCTTACAGCTATAATTTTATATGATGCTTTGCTGGCATTTGCAGAGCAAAACATTAAATGTAGTTTCTAGTGCCAAAAGGTATAGAAAGTTTTGTAAAACTGTGAGAAGGGAGCGCGCAATAGCTCTATTTTAAGATCATAAAACTTTTATTTGATTTTTTTTCTTCCTGCTTTACACTGGTGGCTGTTACTTTAAAAGTCTCCTGGCATTTAACTGGCAATAAACAGGGTGAAACAAACTGTTCCTTCCTTCAGATTGTGCAATTTTTATTGCTCTGTTTTAAAGCAACCAAATACGCCTTTTAGAAAAATGCCCGTTTAATCGCCTTCTGTTTGTAAAGCCATGGGGCTATTGGCTGACAACTTCAAGGGTGACGTGGTGGTTTTCTGTGTGCCTGAAGTTTTTCAAAGACACTTAGAGACCAGCTGAAGTTAAGGAACACTGAGGACGCGAGTCCCCAAGCCAGACCATTATGTGTAACTGAATCAAAGACAGCCAAGCACATTTTGAACTCAGTCCCCAACATAGACATTTTAAGCACATGCATAGTCAGCAAGACCGCAGGTTGTAATGGAAGGGATCAGTGTAGAATTAACTGTTGACCTGGTAATTTGGAAGCCAGTGACCAGAGCAAACATTTACAGACTAAACCAGTAAACACAGGTCTGACCCCAGAGGTGATGCTGTCTAATGGGGACCGAGATTTATATTTTTGCTGACTTTATGCTTCTATTAATAGTTCTCACATCTTATCTATAAGTCTTTAAATGCATCCATACCTAATGGTGAACTGCATTCAACATATTGTTCAGGCAAGGGGAAAAATGGATTCCACAGCAGTAAATATTTAAACATTTAAAGACACAACTTGAAAATGTGAAGAATTTGCAGGATTCTTATTTTTAGGACATATGCATGAGTTTTTTGTTTGTTTGTGTTTTGCAATATGTTTTGCCTCCAAGGTGAACAAATCCACCATCAAAAAGCTTTTTGTATGTTTTGTTTTTCACATTTCTTCCCTGCCTTCTCTGTTTTTGTGTGGTCATAGCAGCAACCTGAAATGAAAAGGTTATTATTTCCTATTTGGGATGACTCAAAATAACTTCCAGATACAACCCACCTCAACCCCTAGCCACCCTTCCTCCAGACTTTCCTGTCTCCCGTCTATTATTATACAACACAATTAGAGTCAGTTTTCTCTAATGCTACTTTATCGTGTTGCCACCTTTGTCACGACCATTATCATCATAATAATAACAGCATTTAATTTTATAGCATGTTTTCTGCACACTAGATAATTTGCTAAGTACATTATCCAGGCCGTTTACGTAACGCAACATTAGGAAGCACTTATTATTGTACTGTACCCATGAAGCATCAGACAGTTTAAGTAACAGCCAACGATCACATCGCTAGGTAATAGAGCCCAGCCCATTCTAATAAAAATCATCTAATGTAATGTGGACATCTGTCAATGTCTTCCCGTAGCTTTGACAAGGTTTGTTGTGATGTGTTAATATTAAGTTCACCTAAATTTAGTTATATTTTTATTTAGAAATTAAAACGTTTGTGGTATAATGACCCTCTTTATTTTAGTAATGGTTTCTGCCTTTAAGCCTCTTTGTCTCTTTGCCAGATAAATAGTAACACCATCTCTCTTTAAGTGTGTGTGTGTGTGTGTGCATGCCTGTGTGTGTGTGCATGTAGACATTTCATGAGCAGTTGACTCTCCAACAACATAGATTTGAACAGTGTGGGTCCATTTACAGACATTACTTTTCAATAAAATACTAAATAATTTTTGGATATTTGAGACAATTTTTAAAAACTTGCAGGGAAACCTTATGATTTACTTAACATTTTCTTTTCTCTAGCTTACTTCATTGGAGGAATATAGTATAGGGGAAGCTGAGATGGCTCAGTGGGTTAAGTGCTCACTTTGCAGCCCCAGGGACTGAGGATCAAATCCTGGCTCTGACCTGTGTGGACCCATATGCTGAACTGCGGAGTGCCCCCAGTTCAGTTCTCACCAGTGTGAGACCCCGGCCCAGTCCCTACCCTGTGTAGCCCTGCGTCCACCTATGGAATGAAACTATGTGGAAAAACCAATGATGTGCAACTATGGAGACTGCTCTGGGCCCTCCCCCTTCTCTCTGTCTCTGTATCTCTCTCTATCAAAAACAATAAAAATAAATCTTTAAAAATAAAAAGACTATAATATATACTACATAAAACATAGGTAATATGTATTAATTGACTTTATATTATCAGTAAGACTTCCAAAGTAAGCTATTAATAGTTAAGTGTTTGGAAAATCAAGTTATACGCAGATTTTCTACTTTACCAAGGGGTGAGGGGTTGGGTCAGTATTCCTAACATGGCATTGGGTCAACTGTAAATGCAAAAAAGTATACACACATACACCCACAAAGAATGGGTGTGTGTGTGTGTGTGTGTATGCATGTATATATATCCGTTAACAAGAAACAAAATTTTCAATGTCCAAATTTTATGAATTCTCATAATTTAGATGTGTCTTGTAAATAGCAATTAGCCAGATGTTTATAAATGCAGTTAAAATATTTTCATTTTAACCCGAATGTTGGGTCCATTGATATTGCAATGGAAAGAGTGACTTGTCCACAGTCTCTGTTCTCCATCTTCCTTTGACTCCTGGGAGCTTCACTCACACCCTCTTTGAGCTGCATGTCCCTCAACCCTGCCCCATCACTCCGGACTGCTCAGACAGAGAAACATACTCTGTTCTCTTTGTTTCAGAAGCTTGGCCTGGTCTTCAGTCAGTATGTTTTGATCATATTTGAATTTACCGTACGACCTCGTTTGGTAGGCCCTGGGCTTTGTCTTCTGTCTCTGGCAGCTTGGGCTGCTAGAACAGAGTGGCATAGACCGGGGGGTCTTGACAATAACACGTTACCTCTCACAGTTCTGGAGGCTGGAAGTCCAAGAGCAAGGTGCCGGCAGATTTGGTGCTTTATGAGGACTCACTTCCTGGTTCACGGATGACCGTCTTCTCTCTGTAACCTCACATGGAGCAAGGAGCTATGAGCTCTCTGGGTCTCTTTAGAAGGTCACTTATCATGAGGCTCCATCCTCGTGACCTTATCACATCCCTGAGGCCCCACCTCCTTATACCATCACACTGGGGATTGGGTGTCAGCAAATGAATTTGGGGGACACAAATGTGCAGACCTTGGCATCTCCTCTTTCTAGACTCCACTGTCGTCGTAGATTACTCCAAGGAGAAGGCCAACTTTGGAGCTCAGCCTACATCTGACTTCCAGCTTTTCCTGTGGGCAGTTAAGCTGTGAGTCTTCCTTTTTGACAGTTCCACACTTGTGTGTGCACACACGCATGCCCGAGTGCATGCATTTCTGGTGCAGCACTGTGTGTCTTGAGCTGGAAGATTGTTCCAGATTTCTGGCCTACTTCCAGATAGAGCAGTCAGAGCTCATATTTTCTCCACTGTGTGCACCAGGCATTTGGTTGCTGTTTGGATTCAATGCAAATCTTGCAATTTAGTGTGAAGCAAATAAAGCAGAATCCCAGTTAACCGGCACCCATGGGAATTGGTAGATGCTGGGGAAACATAAGTAGAGTCTCCATTAACCAGAACTCAAGCAACCAGCAAAATCTCAAGCAGCCGGCAAAAAGACACTTGCCAGTTGATTGAGATAGTGCTGGTTGCTTGAGTTCTCGTTAACAGAGAGTCTCCTGTAGAAGCCTGAGGCTCTTTCCCACATGACACACTGAGCATGTCAAGTGGCCAACCTTCCGGGCAAGTCTCACGCAGGCTTTGTTAGGTCCTAGTGACTTCACAGGCCACCTGAGGTTGAAGAAGGGGCACCTGCTGGGATCCGCCAGGTGATCTCCTCTGTCAGGTGGTCTGTTCATCTTTTCCTGTCACCCTACACAGATGCCATCACATGTGCGCTCCCCTCCAGTTTCGAGACAAGTCACATTTTGCTCTCTCCCTGAGTGCCTCCAGCTCACGTTGCCCACACTGTAACTGAGTCTTCAGGTCATCTTGTGCTTTTGACAGAACAGGGTTTACCCTGGTGAATTGGTAGGATGTGGGCCCAGCTTTAAATCCAGCTCTCTTGCCAGCTAACAACATGAGCTGGAACAAGTCCTGCTGGTACATGGGGACAGCGCTGTGCCCCTTCTGACTCCTGGGAAGGAAGGGGGAACTAATACTATGTGTGTGTGTCTGAGTCCACACACCTGGTCACTTCTACCTCACACCTTTTCAGCACATTCTGTCACAAGGCTGACAAGCCTTCTTTTTAATACATTCACAGGTAGATTTGGAAAGAACAGTTTCTGTGAGCATGTTTTAAATATAGCAGAGGAATACAGAATCAGCTAATTATTCTTTATAAGGAAAGACGGTTTTGTGTGAAGACATCTTTAATGACCACAACATTGACTGACTAGAGGGAAAAGCAAAGCGAAAAAACACAGCAGTCTGCTTCATTTTGCATTTGTTTTCAATGTTTTATGAATAAAACACTGCACACACACATGCGCACGCACACATGCACATACTGTTATCATCCACTTTTTAGATCATGCAGAATAGTTAGTGAGTAAGCAAGATGGCTAGGTCTAATCCTGGTTACACACCGATCTCTTGTTTTATGAACTTGGAAAATCATTTCCGTTGGTTGGCCTCTTGTATAGAATGGGGGTCCGGGTAATACCTACCTCAGCAGGCTTCACAGGAATTTGACTGATAATATCCATAACACTTCCTATGTAGCTTGGCTCTTGGGAATTGCAATCATACAAGTGGTAATTTGAAAATAATCTTCTTTGGTAAAAATATTAAATTGATAAGCAAAAGGATAAACCAGTGAAACCACCAATAATTTTCCATTTGGAAAGAGTTTCTTCCTAACTGCACCCCTGGCTTCTAGCCTTGCCTACATACACACCTTTCTTTGGGGCTCCTATTGGTGTGTGTGGTTTTTGTCTATAGACATGAGATATATCACCCAAGAGTTGTTCTCTCCTTCCATCAAGAGACACTGGGCTATTGTTATAGGCCAAAAAATACAGATCTAGACGAGGTGACCATTTTTCTCGGTGCATAATAGTGTATGGCATAGATGGAACAGGGTTTGCCTGGCCAATCTCCTATTAATAGCCCTGAATGGCTTGTACTTCCCTTTCCCCCTTTTCTGTAATGGCCTTCCTTGCTTTTCAATTTCTCTGGACTTAACCTCTTATTCCTGTAAATGAGTCCCAAGAATTGAACCTTCACAGGGTCTACCTCGCTAAGATTGTGTGTCTGTGCTGCCAAAGTGCACTCCAAAACTGTTGTGACAGCTGACACACCCACAAACAACACATGAGCACACCCACTCCCCCACAGCTCTTTAATCCTGGCCAATTCGACGGCAAGAAACCATGCCTTTGCTGTGATGATTCATGTCACCAGTATAAGAGTTGCTATGGACAGCATCCGGAAGTGCATGCCAGCAAGTTCCATGTAGGCGACAGGCCATGTGACACATTGAGAGGGACCCAGGCTTCCCCAGCCAGGCCTTACCCTCAACACACTGTGATGCATAACCCTGCAGCTGGTTTAGAGCAACGAGCAGGAGGCAGGCAAAACCTTCTGCGAGAGAAAGTGCTAGAACACACCTTGGACCCACTGGTCAAAAAGAAAGCGGGAGGTGAAGCTGACCGTGGGAGGGAAGAGCTTGTGATGAGGGTTCGCTGATGGGAAAGAACATCCGAGTGTCAATGACAACATCACCAGCTGGAAAGAACATCTGAGTGGAACTCAACAGGGTGGGTCAGTCCCAGGAGAGCGTAGGGGTGAGGCTGGAGCACCCCTGTGAGCTGCCACCACAGGGTGCCACCTAGGCAGCAGTGTAGCATGGCTGAACAAGAAGGGTGACAGACCTGAGGCCCAGACAGGAAAGGGACTGCGACCCCACAAATACCTCAGTCCCCTGGGCATGACAGTATGTACCCCAGCATGGCGGTGACTGGTGGCTCCTCACCATTGTTCCTCCTGTGGCCTGGATTTGAGGGCGGCACTGAAGCCTCTGGCCAGTATGAGCCCCAGGATCTCAGGATAATTAGGAGTCCTGAGAGGGCAGAGGTGCTGCACCTGGGTTTCTGCGCTCGAGGACACGATGACATTTGAGCAGCTTGCCGGGAACCAAGGTAAAACCAAGCTGGTGAAAAGTAACAAGTACACTAGTGTTGTTGAAAGAAAGAGTCATGAGTTTTCCGGTATTTGGGAATTCTTGCTTTGAGAATGTCCTATTTGTATCCTCTAATCATTTTTTCCCCCTTGGGGCATTCCTCTCTCAGTGATAAGAAAGAGCTGTTCAAACATTATTGACATTGGCCAGAATGTTAGTGAAGGAAAGAACTAAAGAGACATTGAAATGCAAAGAGAAGAAACTTTGGGTTTTAAGTTTCTTAGTTACTTCCATTTTTACTGACACATTTTAAAATGAGTTAAGCAATAGAAACAAACATTTCAGAAACCTATTAGAGCATTAATAGATCCTTAAAAGGGGTTGGTAATTCCCAAGTTTGTTCAGCTTCAGAAGCTTCAGGACGTGAGCTGGAAGTTGGGGAACAGGGAGGGCAGCAAATAAGAAGGGGTGTCAACAGGGCCTCCGGAGGTACGGCAAAAGGAAGGTGGTGGAGCAAACAGAAGGTGTGTGATCCATTTCCATGGACGTTCTAGCCATCTGATTCATACTCACAGCTCGGATGGAGACGGCAAGGAAGAAGCAGACCTATTTTAGATACAGAGTAAGCCTTGAAACCGCATCTCAAAAGATGTGGAAGTCAAAAGGCTAAAAGGGTTTTGATAGGAGTCTGCAAGCAATCAATTTATGATGGTCTCTGTGCTGTCAAACCTCTCTGCTTATGTGAATCTGTATTTACAGCCACTTCTCAGTGCTAGCATCACCACCTCAGCTCCACCTCAGATCATCAGGCCTTAGATTCTCACCGGGAGCATGCAGACTAGATCCCTCCCAGGCACAGTTCACAATAGGGTTCGCACTCCTATGAGAATCTAATGCTGCTGATTGGACAGAAGGCAGAGCTCAGAGGGTCATGCGAGCGATGGGGAGAGACTGTAAGTACAGATGAAGCTTCATTTGCTCATCTGCTGTGCAGCCAGGTTCCTAACTGGTACCGGTTGGGGACCCCTGCTGTAAAGTAATGGCGGGTATGTGAATAGACATGTGTCATCACATCCAGCCCAGGCCTCCAATGACAAAGACAGGGGTTAGCATGGCAATTAAGATCAGAGGCTCTGAAGAATCACTGGGTTCCAGTTAGTAGCTGTGTGGCCTTGGGCAGGTTGCTTACATGCTCTGTGCCTCCCCACTTCACCTGTAAGCTAAGGTGATGCTAGAACCTGCCTCGCTGGTCTGACTGGAGATGAAATGAACAGAACAGGGTCTGGAACCCAGAAAGTCCTCAGCCGCTATGAGCTGTTTGTTCATAAACGGCTCTGACTTTAGTCTCGTCACCAGGAACGTGCAGACACCTCACAGGGGAGCAGGACGCTTGAGTGGGAGCATGACAATGTGAAGACATGGACCCCTGTGAAGTCCGTTCCACAGCTGTCACTTGAGTAATGAAGTCCCCCACAGAGCATCAGCCCCAGAAAAATGATGTGTGAGTTCCCATAGGACACAGTCAGTGCCACCTCCCTTCGCGGTGACAGGGACTCACTCTGAGCGTGACAGATAGATACTCATTGGTGATGAGGCCAAGGCTGCTGTCTGTGATGCACGGCTGGCCCCTGCTTCCCAGGCCACACGTGTCACTAGGGCCAGCTCATACAAGACGCCAAACAAAATCCTTTCGACTTTTCAAAGTGGGCACACCCCTGGGATCGCGCGGGCGTCTGCACGGCGGCAGCGGAACCACCCACGCTGGGCCTGTGGCACGTGAAGATTAGGACCATCACAGCGGATGTGCCATCAGAAAGTCCAGGCAAACACGAAGTGCTCGCACCCGAACCCAGGTGATTACGAGTGGAGCCGAGGAGCTCACCCCCAGCCACTGCGTTCGTCACCGGCTTCTCTCGGGAGCGGGTTCCGCTGATTCTATACAGAGAACTGTGGTCTAACCAGACTGACCAAAGACCTGCTGAGGAGACTTGAGCCACTTAAAGGACACAGCCCATCCTTCCTCATCCCCAGAATTCCTCTTCCGGGCTCCTCTCTCTAGGTCTTCTGCTCCGAACCTCTCAGGAAAGCCCACTTACCCCAGATGCTTTCAAGCCTGAATGTGTGGGTGGTTCATCCCCAAAGCCAGGCTCATGGTTTTCGTGGGAAACTTACAAAAATTAAACTATAACAATCTGTGGAAAGGACGTTTAGATTGAATTTTCCTCTTCTTTGAGCCAATTTACATGGGTGTTGTAGAATGACCCATTAAACAGGAAGACTTCCAGGTCAGTGAAAGAAGCGGTCCTTCTGTAAGTCAAAATATCTATAAACTACTTTGAAAATGTGTCATGTGAGTTCAAGATTAAATGAACTGTTACTTTCTGAAAGAGCGTGCTTTAAAAAACAAACAACATTCATTACACATAGGATAATATGATTTAGAATTTAGTCTCTAATCCCAAACCTTAAATACCTTAGAATGTTCTTCTGGGAGCTTCCGAGCTGACTGCATGGCCACCTGTCCAATTTCTCCTCTCTGGGTCCCCCATCGTCCCCCCAACACTGACCTACAGTTACAGCTTGGAAAAGGCACAGGCTGGGGAGGCCTGGTGGTCTTCCCCTATCAGAGGGAGGGGTTCAAGGGCAGTGTAGCTTAAACAGAACCCATCTCCCAGGGAAGGGAGAAAATCTGGGGTCACAGAGCAGGTTTCTATATTTATTCAGGGGGACCTGGACAGAATTCCTGTGCTTGGTGAGCCTCCTCCGTTCCCCCATCAGCACAGATCCCAGCCCTATTACATGAGTCGCCTTGCATCGTCATAGATTTTATTCCACATTCCTATTATTTCATAAATACTACCCCATAAACACAAACACCACACGCATCTGTCTCAATCCTGCTCGTTCGTAAACTAGAAGTACACATAGCTTTTGAAATGCTTCACAGTTCCGAGAACACCACATTTGGGCATTTGCAAGGGAGAAAAAGAAGAGAGACCGGTTTCCAGACGACATGGAGACTCAGCTATTTTGGCTGATATTTAGAACACGTTATCACCAGCGATCAGGTCTGGGCCTGGGTTTACACAAGCTCAGAGCTATTGCAGTACGTAACTCTTATCGGAGCTGGGATCTCTAGCTTGGATGTCCCAATGCCAAGCCTGGATCTCACCCCAGTAATTTGGAAGGGTGGGAAGAAGATAAGAATAGGTTCCATCCACTGTAGTAGAGTTTTTGTTTGTTTGTTCATTTTTTTTCTTTCAAAATACAAAATGAAGAACAAGCCGTTATGGTTCTTTATTTTAAAAGGAATTTTATATTATTGGCTAAGTTAAAAATATTACAGATTTGAGGTCCTCAACATCTGAAAGAAAGGAACCAGGTGGGACAATAATGTCCAATGTTTCTGAGGTGGGAAAAACAGGAAATAAATATTTCACCCAAAATGATATGAATTCCAGCTCACGTTGGGGGTCGGTCATGTTTTCTCATAACCTCTAAAACTTCTGAACGTCCTCATGAGTGAAGATTGCTATTTGCAGCATGCTTGTTCACCTCTTATCTACTTTGGATGTATAACAAACAATGTGCTCACTAAAATGTCGTAGCCTGGTAGAGTGACAGGGTCCAGGCAAGAAACTGTCTTTCTTTCTCAAGGAATCCTGGCTTAAAAGATCCCTGGTGTTATGGACTGAATTCATATGTTGAAGTCATAACCCCAATACCTTGGAATGCAACTGTATTTAGAAATAACGTCTTTAAATTAGAATGAGGTCGTTGAGGTGGGCCCTAATCCAAGCTGACTGGTGTCCTTACAAGGAAGAGGAGATTAAGACACACAGACACACAGGAGGAAGAATGCCGTGAGAACGTGAAGATGGCCATCTACATGCCGAGGAGAGAGGCCCCAGGAGAAACCAACATCACCTTGATCCTGAACTTCCAGCCTCCAGGACTGTGGTAAAATAAAGGTCTGTTGTTGAAGCCCCACCCCGGCTATGGCACTGTTACAGCTGCCCGAGCTAACTGACATGCCTAGTGTGGTGACACCCACCCAGACCTCACTTCGCCCCCAACACAGGGTCTTCGTTATCCAGAGTCTGACAATGACAGGCAGTGGTCCACGAATCTGGCAGAGCTGTAGGCACCCAAACTGGCCGAGTCCTTGAAGCCTGACTTCCTCTCCCTTCCTGCCAGAACACGCAGGGATAAGAAAGGCCCAGGGATGCAAGCAACCAGGAGTGACCGAGAGGGACACAGGGAAGGACAGAACACAGACGCTTCCCCACAATCACACGTCCTGCTTCGGGAGAGGCTTTTTCTTGAAGCTGGGGGCCTGATTGTAAAGACTGTGATGTGGGAAAATTAGGATCAAACAGATAGATCAGAAGACTGGACTTGATTTATAGAATAACATAGAAACTTCCTTTTTTTTTAAGAGAAAAACTTTTGAGAATTGATATGCTAGTTTTTTATCCTCATAAATAGAATTTAAGCATCATTTCTTAATACTGGGTTTCACTTCTGAAATCAAATATCGCCTCGATGACAACCAATCTTCCAGAGTAATCATCTAAAGATGAAAAGTTTAGTTTTTGTCCTTTTCTCCCTGCTCATCCGAACAATTGGTTGCTTTTCCTTTAAGAGTTTTCTAACATGCTCTTTCCTCATTTTCTTTAAGATCAGAGGTTCAATGGTTTGAAATTAACATGGGAAAACAACATATTTTTTATAGTGCAAAGAATCCCAGAAGTTTCTCAATCACTGATGGACTCTCAGGCAAGGCACTTCTATTAGTGCAAATATTTCAAGTATTTATTTATGAAATAGAAGTAAAGCAACACGACCTCATCAGCCAACACTAAGGTGGATGTCCAGAAAACACTGATGAGCTGCTACAATGTATTGTGTTTCCTACTGATGAATAAAGGGAGACAGAAATAGAACTTCTTGGCAATTGGTGGCATGTCTCAACATATGTAATCGTTTCCTTCTACTGCAGAAGGGGAAGTGCCAATATGAGTTGCTGCAGAAAAATAAGATGTACAGAGAGAAGGCTTTGTTGGGGAAGGAGGTGGAAGACAAGGTAGGGATGAGTGGTATACAGAATCAACATGAATGAAAGACCAGAGTGAATAACATTTTAACGTGTCCTGGCTAATAGGTAAAAACATCCTGACATCCATCAATAATGAATACGGAGATGATGCTTCTGTCCGCATGCATTGCTGTTCATTACCCTATGGTTGCTTTTTCCTTTATTGATTGCTCCAGACCACATTCCAGACTTGGGAATTGCAGCAGTGAGCCAAACAGACAAGCAAGTCTGTCCTTCCGAGACACTCTTAGCATATTAAACCGCGTAGCCTTATGGAATGAGATTTTATAATCAGGTTTCCTGCACTTTAAAGTTAAACATTTAGATAAGAGTTATGTTTGACTTTTTTTTTTTTTAATATTATTATATTTTATTGTTAAATTTAATGGGGTGACATTGGTTGGTAACAATCAGACAGTTTCCCAATGGACAACTCCACATCACATCACCCATGCATCGCATTGTGTGCCCAGCTCCCAGAATCAGGTCCCCCTCCTACCTGATATATCTGGTGCCCACTCCCCACTGTATATTTTTTGCTCCTTTATAAAAAAT
>PVKE010021718.1:0-26239 GCA_004027555.1 Craseonycteris thonglongyai
TAGATTTTTTTAATAGAGGAATATGGAGTCTGAACAACCTTGGATCCTTTTTTTCCTGAATAACCAGCCAATCCTGCCTTATTAGCGTCTGTATAAAAAGTAGGACCCTGTACTGGTTGAGTTAGAACAATTTTTCCCAAAATTCAATTAGTACATTTTAAAAATTGAAGTCATTTATCCTTAGGATAATGATTATGAATAATCCCTAAAAAGTCAGCAGTTGCAGTTTGTCATTGTTTACTAAGAGCATATAGTTGTGAAACTTCCTTTACAGTAAATGAAACAATAAGAGTCTGTGGATCTAATCCACAGAGTTGTCTTAACCGCAGCCTGCCCTTGATAATGATTTGACAAATTTTTTCTAAATACGTTTCTAATTTTTTAGCATTTTTATGTCCCAAAAATATCCATTCAATAAGATGAGTGTCTTGGATAAGTAACCCAGTGGGAGAGTGAGGAGTATGGAAGACAACCAAAGCCAGCTGAGTATAATCAGTGATATAATCAAGCTGACTTTCTCGAATATGTTGTTCTATCCATTGGAGTTCACGCTGTGCCTCATCAGAGAGATTTCTAGGAGAATCTAACTCTGAAGGTCCTTCTAATGTTTGAAACAGATTAGTTAAGGCATAAGTGGGAATAGCCAAAGTGGGACAGATCCAATTAATGTCTCCCAGTAATTTTTGAAAATCATTTAATGTCTTTAAACAATCTTTTCTAATCTTTATTTTTTGAGGAATAATTGCAGTTTGAGTTAACTTTTGTCCTAGATATTTTCAAGGTTTCTCTTTTGGGATTTTTTCAGGAGCTATTTCCAATCCATACCGCTGTAAGCATTTAATAGCTAATTCTACCATGGTTGTTAAAATAGAAAGGTCTGGGTGAGCAAATAGTATATCACCCATATAATGATAAGACCTTCCAAAAAAGTGTCCCTGACAATTTGTAGAGGTTGATGTACATAATATTGACAAAGTGTGGGACTATTAAGCATGCCTTGAGGTAACACTTTCCATTGAAAATGCTGAACAGGTTGAGAGTGATTAAGAGCAGGAATAGTAAAAGCAAATTTTACAATCCTGTGGTTGTAAGGGAATTGTGAAAAAATAGTTCTTCAAATCTACACTCATCAAGGACCAATGTTTAGGAATCATAGTAGCCGAAGGAATTCCTGGCTGTAAAGGACCCATAGGTTGAATAACCGCATTGATTTCCCTTAAGTCAGTTAACATTCTCCATTTGCCTGATTTTTTCTTAATTACAAATACAGGTGAATTCCAGGGACTAGTAGAAGGTTCAGTATGTCCTTCTAACTGTTCTTGAGTTAATAATTGAAGCGCTTCTAATGTTTCTTTAGTAAGGGGCCACTGTTCTACCCATATAGGTGTTTTTTGTAACCATTTCAGTGCTAGCGTGAAGCGCTTACAAGTGGCCCCTACTCTAAATTTGGATATCCTAAGCCTTGTCGATTAACTGGCATTTCTGTTTCTAACAGAGGATTAGTAACCGGAGCTAAAGGATTGTAATTCATATTCAGCATGATATTTTTTCAGCATCTGAAATAGTGGGAATGGATAAAGAAGCTCCTTACTGTTTTAGTAAATCACTACCCCATAGATTTAGACCAATATTAGCAACATAAGGCTGTAATTGAGCCTGCTCCCCTTCTGGTCCCACACAAGCCAATAACACTGAACTCTGATATATTTCTGTAATTGTGCCGATGCCAGTGAAAGATGCCTGAACCTTTTGTAATGGCCAATCTGGAGGCCAGGTTTGCTGACTAATAATTGACACATCTGCTCCTACATCTACTAATCCTTCTATATGATAGCCATTAATGGAAACCGTAAGCCGGGGGCGATCATCGTTAACAAGAGCTTGCCAAAAAACCTGTTTTCCAGTACTACCAAAACCCCCTGTTCGCTTTTCAAGAGCAGAGTTTCCTTTAACGTAAGGTAAAAGTAAAAGCTGTGCAATCCTTTGTCCCTTCTTAAGGGTAATTGTTTGTGAGGTGCTCATCATAATTTTAATTTCTGCAGTGTAATCCTCATCTATAATTCCAGTATGTACTAAGATGCCTTTGGATGTTAAGCTGCTTCTGCCCAAAAGTAGCCCTACAGTTCCTTTAGGTAGCGGCCCAAAGATGAGAGTGGATATTTGATAAATTCCTCCCCCTTTTGTTAAAATACAATCTTTTGGGGCAGGTATGTCTAAAGCTGCGCTCCCTGTGGTTGCATGGAGCAAGTCAGAAACTTTGTAACTTAACCCTCTGAGTTCATCTGATGCATTACCCCATTGCTGACAGGGTATTGCTGGTGAGCGGCTCGTATTGTTCTCGTATTGTTTGTCTGAGGGCCCCAAGCTGGGCCCCGATTCTCGTTTCCCTGAATTGGAGGTAAAGGATTGCCTTCCTTGTCTCTAGTTGACTTAAGGTACACTCATTTGTCCAATGCCGGCCCCTTATGCATCGGCAACACAAACCAGGAGGCTGTGAGTTTTGAGTCAGACTACCAGCATTTCCCCAGACCCTAGTTTGTCCCTTTCTACAATCTTTTCTCATATGTCCTACTTTTCCACAATTATAACATTTGGTTTGTACTCCACGCATGCCTCCTTGGATAGCTGCTGCTAAAAGGTTAGCATGATAAGAAGGAGAGCCAATATCATGGCAAACCTTGATATATTCTTCTATAGGGGCTCCCTGAGCTCTCAACAGCCTAAGTGCCTTTTGACACTCTGGATTGGCATTTTCAAGATTTATTTATTTATTTTATTGTTTTTGACAGAGAGAGAGAGAGAGATACAGAGACAGAGAGAGAACTGAACTGGGGGAACTCCCCAGTTCAGCATATGGGTCCGCACGGGCCGGGGTCGGGATTCGATCCTCAGTCCCCAGGGCTGCAAAGTGAGTGCTTAACCCACTGAGCCATCCCGGCTTCCCCCTTTTTTATTAAAGATTTATTTATTTATTTATTTTATTGTTTTTGACATAGAGAGAGAGAGATACAGAGACAGAGAGAGAACTGAACTGGGGGAACTCCCCAGTTCAGCATGGATTGGCATTTTCATAAGACAGACTGTAATAGCAGATCTTGTACCTCAGGTTGAGAAACCGCTCCTTGGATAGCATCATGCAACCGAGATAAAAAATCAGTATAAGCTTCCCCTAGATTTTGCATTAATTTAGTAAAGGATTGAGGTTTATGTCCTGGAGCCTCCATTCTTAACCAAGCCCTCATACAACATAATCAGATCTGTGCGATTCGAAGATCATCATACCCAGCCTGTGCCTGAAGACCTGAGAATTGACCTTGTCCAATAAGCTCATCCAGCACAGGATCCGGCAGGTTTCGGGTCGCATTTACTCGGGCCATTTGTTCAGCTTCCTCCTTCCACCAGGTTTTGAATTGTAAATATTCTCCTGGCTCCAAAATAGTTTTTGAAAGATTTTCCCAACCATAGGGAATTAACCTCTGTTCGGTAGCATAATTTTGTAACATCCCCTGTACATAAGTGGAATGCATACGATACGAATTAATAGCTTCTTTCAAAGCCTTTAAGACCTTGTATTCAAGTGGCTCATGAATCACATTAACTGAGCAGTAGGAACTGAGGAACTGAGCAGTAGGTGGCATCTGTTGTCGAGTAATTGGGAATTGGAAAAAGGATGAAGGAGATTCTAATTCTTTAAAGCCTTTAGTTTTTTCATCATCCATTAACAACTGCTTTAATTCAGGACTTTACCTCAATGGAAATTTAACTTGTGCAGCACCAACCCGAGCGGTATTTGACTCAGAAGGCATAGCAGGAAATAAAGCCAAGGAAGTTTTTATCTCTGGCATTTGAATTGTCTTAATTCCATCTATACGATCAAGCAACTGTTCCCTGAGTTTTGTAAATGAACTTGGATCCCCCTCTTTTCCTCCTTGGAGGAGGAAGAGGAAGACTCAGTTTCAGAATCGGAGTCCTCAGTGCCCCCTGCCTGCGGAGGAATTTTTGGAGGCAATGGTGGCAAAGGGCGAGAGAGAACATCAGCAGATTGTCTCCCCGATGTGCTCTAGGAGGCTCAGAAACCTCATCACCAGATTCTAACTGTAAAGGCTGTAAGGCCGATGTAATAAGATTACAGAGACCAGACTTGCACGTCAGTGGGGTCCCCATGCTGATGAGCACACCGTGATGAGTGCTCCAACCACTTGTCTCCAGGTTTTTAAATTTAATTGATTTTCTGTTGACGGCTGAAACCAGTAACAGTGCCGTCGAATTACAATAAATAATTCTCTAAAAGTTTGTTTCTTTACCTTCACTCCTGAGCTATGGAGTAAAGACCGCAGGAGCTCGATATAGTGGCTTTCTGCTGACGGGGACTTCCCCACGACTCCGATCTCTTTTCCGAAAGTTTCGCTTACTCTCGAGAGTACTATTACCTTTCGGTTCCACGCGTCTTTTCACTCACCTCAGGTCCCTGCTCGGGCGCCAAATGTTGTTGTGAACGGGGTCGCAGAGATGAGAAACACGAGGAATGAATGCAAAATGCGACGAGTGGGAGGGCTACCGCTCTCTCATGGCAAATAGCACCCAACTGACTCTGTCATTGCCTTTTATTAGTAAAGCAAAATACAGCATTGTGAGAAGAGCAATTCTAACACCTGCTGTTTACATGCATAGGAAAGAGCAAAGGCATAATGTTTTCTTTTTTCTCTCATGTGCTTTTGATCTAATGTATGACCTTGTTTTGAGAGCTCTCAGGCATACAGGAGAAGAACTGTTCCCAGAAAGCCAAGGTCGTTTGCAACCTTGGACAGTCTATGACTCGCCTGCGAGTCAAGGTCTTTCTCAGGCAGAACATCCTTCTCCGGCTAGTGGTGTTGGCGCTACACTCCTTACACCGGAAGCCCACACACTAGGGGTGATTAACTTGGTAGGTCCCATGGTCACTGTCATATGGGGCCAATTAGCTTTGTTCACTCCCTGAGCCAAACTCTGTACATGGTTCACTTCAGCTGCCCACTTTCTTGAAAACATGTTTACTAAAGGACCACAGGGTTGCTGTGGCAACTACCCATTAAGCTTCAAGCAAAGCAAGTGCTTTGTTCCTTGTGAAGACAAGGTTCATAAAAGCTGAGGCAGGGTCAGTGTGGATACTTTCATGCACCTTCTCCTTAATGCATTATTCTTTGGGATAACACTAGGTACACCAAGAGACTAATTGATGACACTTTCTGAAAACTATAAAACAGATTTTTTAAATTTTATTTCCTAGTAGCAAAACTAGGCCTTTTGAATCAAATAAGTATGCCAGTAAACTAGAAACTACAATAAGGCTTGAACTATGATGTTACAAACCATCGTGGAATTTTTTTTTTTTGTATATTTTTATTTATTTATTTTTATTTTTGACAGAGAGAGAGAGAGATACAGAGACAGAGAGAGAACTGAACTGGGGGAGCTCCCAGTTCAGCATATGGTTACGCACGTGCCAGGGCCGGGATTCGATCCCTGGTCCCCGGCGCTGCAAAGTGAGCACCCAACCCACTGAGCCATCCCGGCTTCCCCCATCCTGGAATTTTTGGACAAGAAAAGACAGTCTTGGTGATTTTATAACCGTTAACCCAAACAGACATTGTTTAGTAAATCCAACAGTTTGTTAATTATAAGTGTACCCATCAATTTTAAGAATAGCTTTATAATTAAATGGTTCCAAGTCTTGTCAGAGTTGAGATCTTCTCTCAAACAATAAATACAAATGAAAATTATTTTTAGATTTATTTTATTGTTTGAGAGGGGAGAGGAAGGAGGGGGAGGACCCAGAGCAGCCTCCACAGTTGTACATCATTAGTTGTGACATGGTTTCATTCCACACAGGTGGGTGTGGGGCTGCGCAGGGTGGGAACTGAACTGGGGGCCTCTTGAAGGGGAGGCGAGAACCTTCACCACTGAGCCATCCAGGCTGTTACCAGTTGCACTGCAGGTCAGCATATGGGGTTTGCAGGGGCCAGGACTGGGACTCAATCCCTGGACCTCACAGTTGCGAGGTAAGTGCTCAACCATTGAGCTATCCAGGCATCCCTTCAAAAGTCGTTTTTAAATCATTGACTCAATTTTGTTGGTTACTTTGAATATCGTGATTGAACTATTTTGAAGTCCAAAATTGAGTTTGTTTATTTCTAATAAGTGTGCAAGACTTTGAAGCCAATCACTGTCCTGAAACTTTGGAGCAAGAAGGAAACGATGTAGTCAAAAAATACTTGGACTTCCTCTCTAAGTTCAAACATCTGTGTAAGTACTTTGTCACGAGACAGCCACCCTACCTCCAAATGCAAAAGTAATGTACTGTGAATGCTGTTCATTTCTTCACCCAGTGCTTTCAACAATCTGGAACTTGATGGTTGTGATTTCACAAAATTTACAACTTTTACAGCCTTATCAAGAACATCTTTCAGTTCACTAGGAAGAGGTGTGGATGCAAGACTTTGTCTATGGGGAGCTACTTTAATTTGGCCACATAGGCCTATTAAACAACCTGGCATAGGCTTGCCTCCATCAATGCATACAACACAACAATTTGACCAACTAATGCCCTTTTCAATAACCATTGATTGCATCAAAAATTTCAGCTGTGGTACATTCTGTCAATGGGCAACAAAGTATCAGGTTTTCCTCAATCTCATTTCCTACCAAGTACCTCATGATGACGAGCGAAATAGATAAATCAGCGACATCTACACTTTCATCAACCTGGATGGAAAATAATTTACTTTTTCTAATTCTATCTACTACTACTACGATATCTTCAACGTCATTAGACATACCCTGAGTTCGTAGAGATATTGTATTTGAAAAAGAGATAGTATTAATTTTGCGGACATGTTCTTCCCCAAACATACAAAAAGTGGTATCCTTAATACAAGGAGAAATTAAATCCTCAGCTATGGTGTGTTTTTTTACCACATTTAGCTATGCAATCAGCAATACATTGTGGACTCAACTGTATTCTCATTGTCTTTCCTGACATGCATGAAGTAACAGTTGGATGCTTTTTTAAGCTCTGAAAATAATGTAGTTCTTTGTTTTTATACACAGCATGTTTAGTTTAGTTTCTGCATGTTGCATATGTAGAGAAGGTTTCATGCAACCATTGGATATTTCCACACACACAACACACAAAGGCTTAGGACAGTCATCATCCCCTACAAATGAAAACCCATATTTAATATACTCTTCAGCGTATTTCCTTCTTTTTTTTTTTAAAGATTTATTTTTATTATTTTTGACAGAGAAAGAGATACAGAGAGAGACAGAGAGAAGGGGGAGGCTTCCTTTTCTTCTGAGTAGCATCTGAGGCACTTTTATATCCCGGTGTGGGTGTGCTCATAGCTGTGGACACGTGTTGAGAAGTACTTGGCGACAGGTGATAATCCACATCAAATTTTGTTTTTTTTAACAGTTCCTCTTTTCACTGATCAATAACTGACATGTTTCAAAACCACTGACAATAATAACTGAAACTATGATAAACATTAAATTTTAAAAACTACTTGACAAGAATCACGATTAAAGATGGTTTGGCAGGTTGAGTGCCCTATCCCAGCCCCGGCTCATGTGGACCCATATGCTGAACTGGGGTGTGCTTCCCATGCAGGAGGCCCCCAGCTCAGTTCTCACTGGGGCAAGACTCCGGCCCAGTTCCTGCCCTGTCAGCCCTGCTCTCTCCTGTGGAATGAAACCAGGTAGAAAAACTAATGACGTACAACTATGAAGACTGCTCTGACCCTCCCCCTCCTCTCTATCTCTATAAAAATAAATCTAAAAACCAACAACAAACAAAAAGCACTTCCTTTTACTCAGCCAATGAGTAAACTGATCCAGCAGTCTGGCTCCGATGTACTTATATATCTGGGGAAGTTCTAGAACCATACAAATGGACTCTTCTGAACTGTGGGTAATGAATGGTAGAAGAGTGGTTGGGGGAAGGGCTCACAGCCACGCTCTCCCACATCATCATGCACTAATGTGATCTCATTTTGAGGTGTCTCCAGTAACGGTGATTCAAACTTAATATTTGTTGTTCCATAGCTAACATTTTGCATGTTTTTACTTTCCTTGTTTTTCACCATTGTTGATTATTTTTCCCATACCCCTGAACAGCCCAGCATTTGCTCCCCGGGGTACGCAGACCACCCCTTGGGAACTGATGCTCTGGAAGGTTCCATAGGGTGGTGCTGAGAGGATGCTTCACAAAGCAGTTATCTGACAGCTGCCCACCTGACACACCCCATTGCACTTTTTGGGAGCTATTTCCTCCCTCACACCCATCTGAGCAAGAAGTCAAAAGACCCCGTGTCCCCATGCTGCCACTGACAAAGAAGCTGGGCTCAGATTCAAAACTTTATTTTAAGCAAGATATGGGTACGTGTTAAGGGGAGACCCTACCTGGTACCCAAGCCCTGGCTAAACCCAGTGTCCCTGTCCTGCCTCTGCTCTTGGCCTGGCTGTCAGTGTGGCCTTACATAGCCTAGTGACAGGTCACAGTGCAGGAGTCATAAGGGGAGGCTCCTCTGTCTACTCTCAAGAGCAAAGTCCCTAGCTCAGCCAGGTGGGCTATGCATGGGCACCCAGAGTGGACCCCAGCCTCACCCCCACTCTTGGGAGAGCGCCCAGGGACAGTCACAGGGATGGGGCCAGAAATGGGGTGCACTCGATCCCAGTTAGACCAAAACTCTGGCCGACTGTCCCCACCACTGCCTGGTTCAGGGAGCCTCGTGCCGGCTTACTGACTACCTTGGCACTGGGACAACCCCTCCCAGTCACCATCCTCCTCAGCCGAGGCCCCCAGCGGCTCCTCACTGGCACTGTCCCCAGCCTCCACACTGGTTGCGCTGCCATGAGTCTCCAAGCTGAGGCCGTGTAGCCTGTCAGATGCTGGCGAGAGCACATCCGGGGCCTCTTCCAGCTCTGAGTCAGAGTCGTTGGAGGTGATGTGGGACTCTGCTGGGTTTGTGAGGGAGACACAGAGAGAGATTTTGAGAGATGGGGGGACAGAGGAAGGGAGGGAAGGAGAGACAGAGTTGGAGACTGAGGGAGAGAGATGGAGGGAGAGAAAAAAGAGATGGGGAGAGAGATGGCAAAAGAGATGGAGAAAGCGGGGGAGAGATGGAAAGGAAGAGGAGATGGAGAGAGAAAGATGGGGAGAGAGACAGAAGAGGGAGATGGAAAGAAAAAGAGACAGGAGAGATGGGGAGAGATGGAGAGACAGAGGGAGAGGGGGAGATGGGAGAGGCGGAGACAGAACCCCCATTGGACACCTGAGACCACACCACTCACCTGGGCCCCTGTCCTCAGCCTCCTCCTGCAGGGGGAAGGCAGCTCCCTCACTGGTCGCTGAGTAGGGTACCTGGAGCAAAACCTCAGCCCGCTGGGTGGCCGTCTGGTCCTATAGAGGTGGCAGGGACATCAAGGAGGGACCTGGCATCCAGCCTATCCAGGCTGCGTTTTCTGTCTTGTGAATTAGCCACATTGAAAAAGACCCTAATGGTTGTCTCCACCCACTGCAGCTGAGGATGTTAGGACCCTGCTCCTATCTTACCAACAGCAGATAGTCCAGAGAGGATGGGGACACGCAGTGAGACCAGTGCAGGAGCCACCAAACCCCAGGTGCCCGTGGGAAGATAAGAGACCCGATGCAAAGGGACCTGAACCCCGAGCAGTGCTGCTCAGACACAGGCAGAACCTGCAGAAACTGAAACTCTTGGCTTGAACTTAAAACCAAGCAGCCACATCAAGTGGCAAGTTGGACCCAACTGATTGACAGGAGCCAGCGCTGGGTGAGCTGTGGAAGGTTCAGAGCGTTTCCCCAAGATCTGAGCCCACAGTGCATCAGTTTTGCTTAAAGGATTGCTCAGAGGCCGCCCCTGACCACCAGGGGCAACCTGATGCTTCCCAGTCCTCCGCATTCCCCAGGCCTCAAAATGCTCCTGAGGCCCTTTGCCCTCCCCCAAGGGGACAGCCCTGGCCAGAGTCCACCTGCCGCCTCACCAGGCCCCCAACTTTTTCCTCGGGCTCCTCCTCAAAGACCAAGCCATAGTGGGTGATGAGCGTCTCCACAACGCGGGCCTGGTGGGGGTAGTCAACGAGGGACGAGAGAGACACGGTGGCCTCGGTGGGCCGAGGCCGCAGCAGCGTGGGCCCAAACACGATGCCCAGGTTCCCAGGGGTCATCTTATTGTCCTGTTCCACCTCCACGATCCTGGGGGTGGGGGTGCAGGAGTGGGTGAGAGTGACTCCCTGGACCTCACCCCCTGGGCCCCTGCCCTGATGGTCCTCACCTGCGTAGGTGCCGCAGCAGGTACTGCAGCGAGGCCTGGTTCTCTCTTGGCAGGTCATGCAAGAGCTCCCGTAGCCGGCCCACCATGGCCGTGGCCACAGTCTCGCTCTCGGCCACGTCCAGACGGCCCTGGGCCACAGCCTTGGCCTCAGCCTCTGCCTTCAGACTGTCCTTGGCCAGCCCCACGAGCTCGTGGTAGAGACGGAAGGAGATGAGTGGCTCGGGAAGCTGCAACCGACAGGTTAGGGATCAGTGGGCCTGGCCTGGTCCCCAGCATCAGCCCTGCGCCTGCAAGGCACTGGTCCTGCCTACCCAGCCCTGGCCACGCCCCTGCCAGGCACAGGTCTGGTTCTGACCCAGCGTCTGTTCTGCTCCAGCCTCATCAGGCTCACCTGGCGCAGGTAGAGTTTGAGGACATTGCTGATGTCGTGAGGTGAGGCCTGCGACAGCTCCACCAGCTCCTTGCCATTCTCAAAGGCCTGGCACAGTTTCTCCACGCGGGTCTTCACCCCGTTCACACGGTAGATGCCCTGTGGGGGCCCGCCGTCAGCCTCTGGCTGTGACCCCAGGAAGGACCCCAGCTGCCACCCCCACCGTGGTCACCTTGGTGCGCAGTGCCCGCCGCTCTATCTCGCAGACGCACTTCTTGATGATGAACGGTATTCCATCCGGGGTGCTGTGGGCCGCCGGGCCGAAGTCCTGGCCAAAGAGCTGCAAGCGGCCCTGAAGCTTCTTGTGGCCACACTGGATGGCCAGGGTCTCCAGACACTTCTTGTGGCAGGCCAGGCAGCACTGGGGGAAAGGGCACAGAGTGAGGACAGCCCTGGCTTCCTGCTCCCCTCCTCTCTGAAGCCCTCCCCATGACCTGCCCCGCCACCTCCCATAGAACAGCTCTGAAAGCAGTCTAGATTTTCATTCCCAGAGTCCTCCACCCTCTGCATGGGAACCTCCTGCGCATACATTCAGGTGCCTGACTCCCCCGGGGCCCTCACTCACCTCCTCACACTCAGCGCCCTGGAAGTAGACGTAGCTGTTGCACTCGCGGCACTTGGCTGGTGAGCGGAGCTTCCTAAGCCGGTGTGTGCGGGCTGCCTTGGACAGCCCCATGTGGCGGAAGGGCCCGCTGGGCACAGCCACCGGGAGCTCAGGGGCCATGCCATTGAGGTCAACTGGGTGACAGGACAGGTAGTCAGGGTCACCGAGGCAGGTCAGGACTAGGCCCACAGCAGACTGCAAATCCCCGCTTGCCCCCCTGCCCAGATCAGGGGCCCCCTCACCCTGTTCAAAGGCTGAAGTCCCTGTACTGCCCTCCTGGTCCACTAGTTCCTCACTGGATGACATGGTGCCACTGGACGACATCCGCTCCAATTTCTTAAAGTCCCCTGAGCAGGAAATGAGGTATCAGACAGACTGAGCTGGAATGCAGCAGGTCTCCGGTCAGCCAGATGCTCCCCTGACAGCCTGTGGTTGGCATCCTCTCCATCACCCCAGATGCCTGCTGAGCTCAAGCTCCACCCCAGCCGACCCGGGAGGCCCTTCACCTGTGCCATGGGTGGGGTCTGGGCTGCTGTTGGAGTGTGAGATGAAGATGGGCCATGACTTGTACACCTGGTGTCCGCGCCCACCTGCAGAAGGGATTGTCTCCAGAGAAGGGCTGCCTGGAGGCCTCGCCCACCACCCACTTGCCCCCACCGGGCACTCACCCCTGTGCTCCTTGGCAAGCACCCTGTCACTGGGCCCACCTTCCTCCAGGGGGCTGCCAGTGGCCTCCGCTCCCATGGCCTCACCAACGTTGAAGCTGCCTTTCCGGGCTCGCATGACCGGGGACCTGGTGGGACCAACAGGCAGAAGGAAGGGCCATGATGGGGGTCACAGGAGCATTGTCATGCCCACCCCCGTGTCAGGTGGGAAGCCTGCCCCCTGGGCACATGCCATGGCTGTACCAGTTATTGGTGGAGACGTGGGGCTCAAAGTCGTAGTCCACGTCGGGCTCCTCGTCACGCTGCAGCTGACGCACATGGGAGGCGTACTGCTGGCCTGGGTCATACAGCTTGCTGCTCTCACATAGCATCTGAAAGTGCACGGGCAGGGAGGCCGTCTGCATGTGCATCATCTGGTAGTAGGAGATGGTGGCCTGCGGGGGTAGGCATGCAGTGCTGTCAGGGGGCTGTGCAGGCAGCAGCGCCACCTCCCCACTGCTAGAGCATAGGGGCACTGGAACCCACCGACTTGATGGTCTGGTCGCTCTGCCGGATGACCTCCTGGATCTGCCGGAGCACCGTCACTTTGGTGTCCTCCAGCTCCTGCTTCTGCG
This sequence comes from Craseonycteris thonglongyai, assembly GCA_004027555.1. Classification (NCBI taxonomy): domain Eukaryota; kingdom Metazoa; phylum Chordata; class Mammalia; order Chiroptera; family Craseonycteridae; genus Craseonycteris; species Craseonycteris thonglongyai. The sequence continues at coordinate 12,642 of PVKE010021718.1, forward strand.
TCTTGGCATCCGCCACACATGTGCGGTACGTGGCCATAGCCTCCTCGGCCTAGGGTGGGACCGAGGGGGTGCGGTAGTGAGGCCTCAGCCCAGGGTTCAAGCCCCATAGAAATCCAGCTGGCAGACCAGTGGTGCTGGGACTTTCCAGGCAGGACACAGCCTGGGCAAAGGCTCAGAGGTGACCGCCACCACAGGGCAGCGTCCTCACTCCCCTCTCTCTGCCCACCCTCACCTTGTTCTTGGCCTCCTCCTCCAGGCGCCGCCGCTTGTCCAGGGCCTTGGAGGCTGTGCCCCCGGCCCCCGGCCCAGTGCCCGCCTGCTCCTCCTCCGCCTTAGCCACCAGGAGGCGGGCTTTGTCATGGTCCTCACAGCGCTGCCCATAGCCCTGCTTGGCCTTGCGAAGGTTGGACTCTGCGTCTTGCTGCAAGCATGGGAGTGAGGCCGGCTTCAAGCTGTCCTCCAACTGGGCTCAGTGTTCCTCTCCCTCCCCACCCCAGCAGCCAGACTCTGAGGCAGGCACCTCCACCACCCCTTTCGTGGTGAGATCTTGTGGCCCAGTCTGGCAAACAGACCCCTGCCTAAGAACAGACAGGGGAAGAATAGAAGTTGATACCTACAGGGGATCCCAGGAGGCACCAGCGTCTGCTGTGCCCATTTGACAGCCCTGGAAGCTGAGGCACAACTAAGATCTGAACAAGGCATGCGGGAACCTAGGCTGTGTCTTTCACTTCCCCTCTCACAGATCGGAACAATGCAGCCACCCAGACAGGAAGCCAAGCACCCTCTGGGTTGGCAGGTGGAGCACTTAGTCAAAACCATGTGGCTTCTGGCCACACCGCACACAGCCTGCACCATCAGAGGCTTAAACATACAGAAAAGGACAGTTACTAGTACTTGTACAAGTACTAGGAGGAATTAGGTTGGGGCCAGTTTTTTTCAAAATAACTTCAGTGTGGAGAAGGCCTTTCCATGTGAGAACCAAAACTCAGAAATCTTAAAAAAAAAAAAGACTACCTGACAAAAGAGGCCACAGATAAATTCAAAAGTTCAAACAATAAACAGGGGGTAGGGGCAAGTCTGTAAAACACATTATCAGGGGCTGAGTTCTCTAATATATAAAGAGCCCTTGCAAATGAATAAGAAGCAGGCCATAGTCCAGTCCAAAGAGGGCAGAGGGTATGGATGAGAGTTCACAGACACAGGAGAGCACAGCTCTGGCTCATGTAGGTGGTACATACACTCACACCCCACCCAGCTGTTCTCTTTGGCACAGATCTGGAATAAATGCTTGGTTACACATCCGAGACGGGACACACGCTTGTCACAGCAGTGGTGTTTGAAACAGCAGCAGATCAGCAACAACTAAAATATCCATCAAGAGGGTTCAAAGAAATAAGTCACATGGCACCCACAGCTGGGCACCTGTAAAGGACTAAGCAAAGTGAGGAGGGTACTTCACATGGACTGAGATGGGTTGATCCTCTGATGTGGGGTGAGTGTCCAAGGCCAGGAGCAGAACAGGGTGCTCAGCAAGCTGTTGTAAAGTGTACAAAGTGTGGGGGGATGTGGACTTGCTGGTAACATGCCAGAGCTGAGGAGCGGGGAATGGCTCAGAAGAAAAATGGGAGAAGAATAACGTGCAGGGACCTGGAGCATCCACCAGACCTGAGAGCCTCAGTCTCCCTCCAACCCAGACTTGCTCCTCACAACCACCGAGAAACCCTTTTTCCCAAGTGTGAATGCACAACAGTGGATGCTGGGGGCTTGGGGCCTCCCCTGTGCAGCTGGGGCTGGAGCATCTTTGAGGTAGGACCAGCTCCAAGCTGTGACAACAGGCCACAGCACCGGATGCCCACAAAAATGGGAAACCACAGCATGTTCCACGCCCAGGACTGCGCCTGCGTGGAGGCCAGCCTGCCTTTCCCCCACCTGCCCCTCCAGGTACCAGCTTCCTCTGGGCGCGGTGCCACAACTCCTTGATCTCCTTCCTGCGCTTCTCATGATCAAGCCGCCGCACACTCAGGGGCTAGGGCGAGACAGGCTGTGAGTGGGAGACTCTGGTGTTCGCTGCCCCTACCCCCCCGGCCCTGCCCCTACCACCAGCCCTCCAGGGCACAGGTCACCTGCATGAAGGTCTGGGTCTGCAGTGTGCCCACTGCCTGTACCATGCTGTGGCCAAACTCCAGGTCCTGCTCCAGGGCCAGCAAGTAGATGGACAGGAGGGGCATGTGGGGCTGTGAGGGGTAGCGCTGGAGGTCAGGGGATGGGACAGCACTTGGCTCTCCTGGAAGCCCTCCCCATTCTCTTCATGGCAGGGCAGAGATGGGGAGCCCTTCCCTTCCGCCCTTCTTGGAGGGACCTCTGCCAGGTGCCCCAAAGCCCACCTCCTGCATGACGCTCTGTCTGCAGTGGTGGACAATCTTCTGAAGGCCTTTGGCAAAGTCCATCTCTGTGGGTGTGAAGGGGAGGGGAGTGAGGGCGGGGGAATGGGGGCCGGGGGCAGAGAAGGGTAGGAGGAAAGGCAGGAACAGGGGAGAGGGGCCAGGGGAAGAGGGAGCTGGGGAGGGGTGGGCCGTGCAGTCAGACTACGCCCTGAGCCGACTCACCCAACGCAGTCCGCTTCTCCAGGTAGCCGATAAGGTCCTTCATGTACTTGGCCATGCTCTTGGCGTAGTTCAGGGCAGTGTCCACACCGCCTTCACAGCGCTGCAGCAGCTTGTCCACCTCCTCAGGCAGCAGGCAGCCTGCCAGGTGGCCACACAGCCAGGGCTCTACCCACAGCCCACGCTCAGCCCCCATGCTCAGCCCCTTAATCCACCAGTCAAGTGAGTACCGCTTCCCCATGTGCAGCTCAGGGACTCACCTGGGTCACAGTCCTCGGTGCTGGGGGGGGTGCCCTCGCCCCCCTGGCCGTACAGGTTCTCCATGGACTGCATGGGGAGACCCAGGTAAGTCCAGCCCTGCAGTGGGCACTGTCAGATGCCCACCCTGCAGAAGACCAGCATCCCTGACAGGCCACCTCCACTCACCTGGCTTGGGTCCCCAGGGGGCACTGCCAGGAGGGTGCTGCTGTCCACTTCACCCATGAGGAACTCAGACACCCTGCAGTGTGGGCAGAAGTCAGCATCCAGAGGAACACAGGCGCACGCTCCCCAGCTCTGGCCCCACAGCGCCCCGCTCACGTGCTGCTGAAGGAGACAGCGATCGTCTCCAAGGCCTTCTCGAACTCCCGCTTGTCTGCCTCATTGTTGCACTCGTAGTGGAAGGCTGCAGAGCACACAGGAGGACACAGAGGGCTGGCCTACTCCAGGGACGACCCGCCTGCAACTCACTGCAGAGGGCCCTCAGCCCAGGGCGGGATGGAGCAAGAGTGCCCCTCAATCCTCGTGCACCCTTCAAAGCCTACGTCAAACATCCCCTCCTCCAGAAGCCCGCCTGGGCAGAGAGCCCTTGCTGCCCTGTCATAGTTGGCTGACCTTTGACCTTGGCAATGAGGGTGCCAGCAGCTGTAAGAGTCTCCACAGTGTTCAGCAGTGGGTACTTGCTGATGACCTGGCGCATCACTCGTAGGGCCTCACCCAGGCACTCGTGTGCCAGGGGCCGGCGGGCCTCGAGGAGTTCTGCTGGGCAGAGCAGGTATGAGCAGGGAAGGAGGAGCCCGGCCCCAGGGAAAGCCTCCCTACCAGTTCCTCAAAGCTCCTGTCTCCAGGGGGGGAAACTGAGGCAGAGGTGGGCGAGGACAGCTGCCTGAAGCTCACTGTGGGAACTCAAGGGGGCACTGTCCCTCTCTGGGCTGCTGGCCAGGGCAACAAAGGCCAGACCTTGTCCTAGAGTCCCTTCTGCTCAGAACACTTCCCTCATCCCTCCAGAAGGCAAACTCCTGCTTGTCCTTCAAGTTCAGTCCTGGTGACTCCTCCTCCATGCTGTCCACTTTCCTGGCCCCTTTCCTGCTCCAACCAATCAGGGCCGCTCACGGCTCTATCCCGCTCTCTCCCTGCCTGGCACCCTGTTATCTTCCTCTTTCCTGACAGTCACTCCGTGAAGCAGACACTGTCAACATTCTCATTTTGCAGATGAGGAAACTGAGGCAAAGAGAGGGGAAGTCACTTCTCAAGGATCACGCAGCTCTTCCATCTGCAGCAGCCCCCTGCCTGGCTTCATCTAGAGCCGGAGTCCAGCCTTGTGGCTTCCCTGGACCACACTGGGAGGAGAAGAACTGTCTAGGGCCACATAAAATACACTAACACTAACGATAGCTGATGGGCTAAAAAAGAAGCTCATAATGTTTTTTAAAAGTTTACAAATTTGTGTTGGGCCGCATTCAAAACAGTCCTGGGCTGCATGTGGCCCACGGGTCACAGTTTGGACAAGCTTGATCTAAAGGGCATTGGGGAACCTCAGAAGGTGGTAAAGAAGGGGTGAGGTCAGCTCTGCATCTTAGAACTGTGGCTTTCACATGCCCTGCTCAAGTGTTCTTAAAAGCAACCTGTGCCGGCAGGTCAGCATGTGCAAAACGCAGTCCATTCAGTGGAAGCGAGACTATAGCAGTGCACAGGAGTAAGGACTGAGGGCCTGCCAGCCAGCGGGCAGGACAGCTTTGACACCTGTGCACCCTCTGACTCTGCCTGGTGGATGCCACTCAAAAACATAAGTGGAACCTGAAAATAGGTTCCTATCTCTTTTCAGTGCTAAGGACTCCCTTTGGGTAGCTGGAGAGTCCACTGGGGCTGCCCCGCACCTCGGAACCTGAACCTGAGGCCAATTCAAGGAGTGGGGGGGGGGGGGGCTTCAAGAATACAGAGAAGCCAGCTCTGGAAAAGGCCAGGTTACCCCATTCCAGGACATTCCTTTCACTCACTGCACCCCTTGCATGGGCTTCTTCAGCCACCTGGGTCCCTATAGCACTGCTACCCAGGAAGCTGATAGCAGGCAGGACTCTGGCAAAGTGCAGACATGCCCAGCTCTGCACAGCCCAGCCAAGCCCACAGCAGCTGCGGTCCCCAGTGGACCATGTGCTCCCTCCCGAGCTGGGGGAACCCCATATCCTGCACTGTCCCCCTCACCTAGGGCCCAGAGCAGCAGCACACCTGGCCCTGGTCCGGCGCCAGGTGCACAGTCCCACAGATGAACACATGGCGCGGCTGTCAGGGCAGGGACCGTGAGGGAGGTGTTAGGGGATCTCACAGCCAGACCGGCTCTGGATGGTCCAGAGGTCTCACCCGTAAGGAGGGAAGCTCCCCCCAAGCCCCATCGTCCTGCTTGCTCAAGCCGGGTCATTTGTTCCCCCTGACTCAGGCAGGGAGACTGGGACCTCAGGCGGGATTTGCGGTGGGGCATGCCTAGGGAAGGCAGGGAAACTGAGACTCAGAGCCAAAGCTCAGCATGCCAGGAGGCACCTGGAGGCTCCACCCTACTCACTCGAGCCTGCCCCCTCTTGAACTGGCAACACAAGGTGCGGGGGCAAGGAACAGTGTATGTCTCACTGTCCCCATAATAGTCATAATATGAGGAAAACACCTGGTTACAGTCACTAACCTGAGGTGGGTCATTGCCCATTTCACAGATAAGACACCTGAAGCTCAGAGAAGGAGGAGGCTGGCCCAGGTCTCACAGCTGGGCCAGCAGGGGCAGCACCAAGACTCAAACCAACATCCTCTCTGCTCAGCCCTTCCCCTGGTCCAGCCTACCCCAGGAGCATAGACCTCATCTGGATAGCCCCTAGGACTCAGCCCCACCCAGGCCTGGCCTCCAAGGAAGTGCCAGGAAAGGAACTGAGATTAGAGTTTCCCTAGGAAACAGCTCTGGCCTCAGCTGCTGGGACCAGATAACTCTGAGGGCTCCCCCCTCCGCCCAGTAGTGGCTGGCCTCTGCACAGAGCCCCTGGTTAGTGCCCTGAAGGTGCAGAGTTTGCAGGTTTAGGTTGGATCCGGCTCTGGCCCCCACCCTCACCCACCTCCCCGCCCGCTGCCAAGCTGGTCATGGCACCACTGAAGGCCTTGGTTTCCCTGTCTCGAAAATGGAAATGGATGCCTGGGGGAGTGGGTCAGAGCGCTTGGCACAGCCCTGGTACTGTGGTTTCTGGGAGGAGTGAGCAGCACACGAGGTGCTGTGTCTGCCCACCAGGGCTGCCAGGGACAAACAGGAAACAGATTTAAATAACTCAGCAGGAAGCCAGCCTGTCAGTCCTGTGGAGGAGAAAACGGAACTGCCATCCCACAGGCTGCTCACTCCTGCAGCTCACAGCTGTCCTGTTCCTTGTCCCTCCTGACTCAGCTTGCCTCCAGTCCACCTCCGCCCAACATGCAGATCTGACCTTGTCCTACCTCTGCTCTAACATCTTCAGTGGCCTCCCATGGCCTTCAGGATAATGTCCGGGGTCGTTCTGCCTCACATCCTCAATGCCTTCGGCCTCAAACAGTTCATACACCAGTAACACGCCAAACCTGGTTCTCCCCAGTGCAATTCCATTTCATGTTTCTGAGCCTGTGCACATGACATTCCCTCTGCCTCAATGTCTTTCCCTCCTAGTTGCCACCAAACTCCTATACATCCCTCAAAGCCTTAGCTGAAGTGGCTTCTTCCATGAAGACTTCCCTGCAACCCTCTTCTAAGCCTCCCCAAGTTCCTCCCTCCACTCTGCCTTGACCCTATGGGATTTGGGATGTCAGTGTCCATCCGGCTCTGCCCTCTACCCCGGCCTTGGCGTTCCTGCTGGTTCTCACCGTCATGCAGAACACACTCCTTGAGCTTCTCCAGGCCCTCAGCAAAGCGGGCTACGTCAGCCAGGAGGTGGGAGATGTCCTCCACAGCATCAGGGCAAGGCCCCTCAATGGCTGGCTCAGCAGGGCTGGCTGCTGTCAGTGGGCTGCGGTGGCCCCAGCCTAGTGTCCAGGAACTGGCACCTGACAGTGGGAAGCCGGCAGCACTGGCATGGCGGCTCAGGCTGGTGGGCCTCTTGAGTGTGCTTGTGGCCTTGGCATTGCAAGCCACGCTCAGTGGCTCTAGGCTGGGTCCTAGGTACACGGCATCGGCCCCATCTTTCCTAGGCAGCTCCTGGTAGGGGGATGAAGCAGGTGCTCTGGCCCAGGTACTACCTGTTCCCCCAGGAATAAAGTGTGGCTCTGGAGGGTCTTTAGCCTGACCCCATGGGGGTCAAAGGCCAGAGGTCAGAGGGCTGAGATTTGGGGCTGTGCCCCTCCCACATCTGTTACCCAACATCCTCTTCCCCAGAGCTTTCACAAACAAGGTCTCTGCCCAAACCACAGCCAGGGGTGGGGCCTCAGGGGTGCAGGCACCTCACTTCCTGGTGGGGGGAGGGAGGGCCAGGAGAGTGTCCCAGTCCCATAGCTAGCCCCCACTCAGGCTGCTGCAGACACAACTACTCCCTGGTTAAGACACCTCTGTCCATTCCTATACCCCAAGCGTCTAAGACCCCTGAGCCCCATGGACACCCCCAAACTGTGTAGAACTCCTGGGCCCTGGAAGCCCAATACCCCGGGATTCTGTCAGAGGTTCTGCTGGACTCTAAACCTCCTGCCCAATGGCTGTGCCATAATTCTCAAACTCTGAGCCCCCATCCCACCAAGTCCCCAACCTCATGCCGCCCCCACCCTGGCACTCCCCACCCAGTCCCTGGGCCTCACAGCAGGCCCTGGACAGGATGGGGGAAACTGGCCATCCCAAAGGGCTCCTACCGTGAGCTGAACACCAGCAGCCTGACCAGGCCTGTCTGGCCCCCGCAGTCCCACCTGGTGGGGGCTGTAGCTGGCTCGAGACCCCCGCCTCCAGCCCAGCATGTTGCTGCCAGGCCTCTGCCCTGCTGCCAAGCAGAGGGCGGGCTCCCATCCCTGGTCCAGGCTCCCCACCCATTCCACCTCCCCAGAGTCTCACTCACCCCCGAGGGCTGCGGGCTGGGGCTTCCCGCCCGGTTCTTTTTCGAGATGGAAGGGGTTTTCATGAGTTCACGCTTCTTCCTGGAGAACATGGTGGGGTCTGCGGAGCAGCCCAGGCGGGTGAGCTGGGGTGGACAGGCCCAGGGGCGGGTCTCAGAGCTGCAGCTCCTGGAGCTGACCACCTTGGGACCACATTGTCACCAGCCACCCCCTCCCCAGCTGTCAGGCCCATGTGACAAGCCCAGCCCTCATTGGCTGGCCCTCCCCCCACAGGAAAAGGCCTCCGGAGGTGATGACGCAGACCCCTCCCACACACACGCACACACCCCAGCCTCAGCCTGCTCCTCCACAGAGTGGGCTTGAGGGTGGGGTCCCAAGCCACGCCCCCAGCCTTGGCCCCGCCTCCAGGTTCCACTTTCCGGAACTCTGCTTGAGTTGAACTGGTGCCTGGCTCTGGTGCCCCCTCCTCCGCCTGCCCTGCCACAAGCTCAGAGAAAGCACGTGGTGGTGGACTGCACAGGTGCTGACCCTCTCTCACAAACCCAGACGCAACCAGGAGTACAGCGCATGGGCACGATGACACACCAGCACTATTACACACAGGGGCAGGGACACTGACACACAGACACAGGAATACAGGGACACTGACATGGGCACAAGGACACTTTCAGTAGGGACGCTGACAGGCAGAGACACTGACACATGGAGACACAGGAACACAGGGACACTGAAATGGGCACAGGGACACTTTCATAGGGACGCTGACAGGCAGGGACATTGACACACAGACACAGGAATGCAGGGACACTGACATGGGCACAGGGACACTTTCAGTGGGGACGCTGACAGGCAGGGACACTGACACACAGAGACACAGGGACACTGACTGTCAGAGATGAAGGGACACTAACTCCCAGGGATGCAGGTACATGGATGCAGGGACACTGTCACAGGGATGCAGGGACTCCAGGGACACTGACCCACAGCGACATAGGGATGCAGGGACACTAATGTGCAGAGACAAGAGTTGTACACATGCTCAGAGACGCCACGAAGCTCCAGATTGAACGGATAACTTGGCGCTTTGCACTCAGACCCAGGATACAGATCCTATGCTCCAGTTCCCTTCTCTGCTCATGGGTGTGTCGCCCCACATCCCCCAGCAACCTCCCCCTGCAGACCCAGGGCCTGGGCCACACAAGGCAGTCACTCAGTCCACTGCCTGCATTGGCTTCAGCTTCCTACATTGCAGGCCATGCTGGCAACAGGGCTAACATCCCCGAGCTGCCATCGCCTGCCTCCTCCCATCCCTGGCGTCAGCCATGTGTATAGATCTCCACCTCCTTCTATACTCCCAGCACCCCAACCCCTCCCTTCGTGATCACCTGTTCTCTTGGAACGCCCCCAGTCTGACTGAGCCTTCACCTCTCTCATTCCAGAGTCTCACCCCCCAACCCCCACCCCTTTATGCAGCATGGGCCCTCAATGACCTCAGGTGGGAGCAAGGACCTCCAGGGCACAGGGCACACAGGCTGCAGCTCTTCATGTCAAACCCACAAGCCCAGCCTAGAAGCCCCTTGAGGGCCTTCTACCCAATACTCACTGCTCTGGGGGTCAGGATCTAGAGGAGAGGGGTGGGTGACAGGCTTCCGGCCTGGTGGGGAGGCCCAAGGTCCTGACCACATCTGCTGGGCTCCTCCAAGCTCCCCACACATTCCTGAGCCCTGACCTCACTCCCACTTCATGGCCAGGTCCTCACAGGGACTACCCTCAGGCACCAGGCCCATGTGGCACTCAGCACCCCAGGACCAGTGTCCAGGCTCTTATGAAGCCCCCATTTGCATGTGAGACTCTCCTGACTCCCTGGGCCACCCAGAGGTCTTCACAGCCAGTCAGCTGTAGCTGGGTCTCACCTGAACCCTGTAAGTTGTACATGTGCACACACTCAAGTTAGATCCAGAATGCGTGCAGAGCCGTGTGTGCACACACATGCAGCCTGGTGCACAGACACACAAGCACTCCGTTTCACATAACTCCTTTATCTCCTCCAGGGCACAGCCCCTCTGCAAGCCTGGCAGCCAGCTAAAGGCCCTGTTCTGCCTTTGTCACTCCCAGGGCCTCCACTAGCCCCACAGACGCGGGAGGCTCACAGCCATGCTGAGGTCAGCCAGGAACTGAATGAGGAGTTTGGGGCCCTGCAGGCCTGGCCCGGCCTGGGGTCTACCCCGACTCTGGCCTCCTCCTCCTCCTCCTACCCCTGGTTCTCAGAGAAGTCCAGGAATACCTAGCAGCGAGCAGCCAGAGGAAAGGAGGGAATGTCAGACTGAAGGCCTGGTTCCCAACCAAACCCTTGCCCCAGCTCCTCTCCTTGGCTGTGGGTGCCTTGTCCAGTGTGGGCTGGCTCACTGGGAACTCCTCCACACCAAGCTCCGACCCTTGTGCCACCAGCTCCCCAAAGACGCACACCCCTCGCCTCCAGCAGCTGGGCCCCCTGGAAATGCCGCTGCCACAAAGGCTGCCACAGACTCACAGTTCACCAAGGGCACATGCCAGGTCAGCATAGGGCCAGTGCCAAACCTGGAGTGGGCAGAACCAGGGCTACCAGATATGCCCACGACCCAACCCAGCCACACACCCCTGAGGCTCTCTTCTGGCCCTGCTCTCAATACCTGGGCTCCTCTTGACCACCTACCTAGCACACATGACCCACCCCCTGTTCATTCTTACCCCATAGAGTGCTCAAACCCCACCTCTCTCAAGACCCCACCCCTATGGAGGCCTGGCCTGCTGACCGCCACCCATGGACCCATACCCACCCATCAGACCCCGGCCCCCCTGGTCCTGCCCTAACACCTCAGCCTCTCTTTTGGACAGTCTATGACCTCACCCCCTCCTGTTAGAGCCACACTGGCCTCTCCTCTGGTCCCACCTGCACACATACCCTCACCGGGCTGACCCCTGCCCTCACACAGGTCCTGGAGACCTGGCCCTCTCACTTGCCCTTGAGGTGCTACAGGCTCCCCAGGAAGAGGAACCGCTCACTCAGCATGATAGCCAGGCGCATGCAGAGCACCTCACACTCCTCCATGCTATTGGGGGTTGAGCACCATGAGCACATGCCTGACCCGGACTACCTACCCTTCAGACGGGTACCTACCTACCCCCCACCGGGCCCAGACAACTCGGTTCCCAGGCTCAGTGACTACCACCCTGTGTCCTACCATCCTTCCCCAGGGTCAGGACCACCCCATCCCATGTGTCCCTGTGCTGTGACATCCTCTCACTGGGGTCTACTTCTCTCCCTAGAGACTGGACCACCTTGACCCACAGCCCAGGGATCTGGCACAGGCCACACATGTGGGAGGTGAGCACTACAGAACTGCTCTCCTGCACCATGGCCAGGAGGCTGTTCCAGAGTACGCTCCATGCTCTGGGGTCCATGCCAGTGGTTGGTTTGTCCTGAGAGGAGATAAAGACAAGATGCAGTAAGACAGCCGACCCAGGCCCTGCCCCCACCCAGCCCCAAATCCACATACCAGAAAGACCATTGGTGAGTCCCCCATGGGAGCCACCGCCATGGCTAGCTTCTGTTTGTTGCCCACGCTGTAGGTGCCCGGGGGCCAGTCGGCGTACTGTGGGAGCCCCAGGTATGCCAGGCCCAGGCTTGCTGTCTGTGGATAAACCAGAGTGAGGGCGGAATGAATGTGGGGGACCAAGTAAGAGTTGGAGGGACCCGGGAAGCTGGGATGGCTCAGTGGGTTGAGTGCTTGCTTTGCAGCCCTGGGGTTCTAGGATCGAACCCTGGCCCCAGCCTGTGTGGATCCATATGCTGAACTGGGGTGTGCTTCTCATACGGGAGGTCCCCAGTTCAGTTCTCACCACCCCAGGTTCAGTCCCTGGCTCAAGGGGGTGTGCCTTCCATGCGGGAGGCCCCCAGCCCAGTTCCTGCCCTGCACAGCCCCCGCCCACCTGTGTGGAATGAAACCACGTGGAAAAACTGATGATGAACAACTGGAGACTGCTCTGGGCCCTCCCCCTTCTCTCTGTGTCTGTCTCTGTTTCTCTCTGTAAAAACAATAAAAATATAAAATCTTTAGAAAAAAAAGAGTTGGAGGAAGCAAAGTGAGCAGAGTGAGCAATGGGGTCAGAGAGAACTTGGGGGGAGCAGAATAGAGGATAACAGGGGAAATGGGGGACACCAGAGTGCCAATGGGGAGCAGAGTGAAGGTGGGGCCACATAGAGCAAGCACAGTGAGTTGGGGTGGGCAGAGTAATATGTGGAACATGGGTGCAGGGCAGGGCCAGAAAAAAGACAGGTGGGGCTAGGGTCAGGAGGTGATGGTAAATAAGGGGGTGGGGACAAAGTGGGCATGAGGTGAGACTGAAACCTGGGGTGGGGACCTGGGGGTGAAGTCTGGAAGTCCTTGGCGAGAGGTAGTCATAGAATGGGCGGAGTCATGGACAGTGGGTGGGGCCCCTGTCAGGAGAGAAGAGGTGGGTTCCTGCGTGGGGAGCCAGCAGGCACAGCCGGGATGACGGTAGGAGGGAGTGCTGAATGTAGAAGCTGGGGAGCACAGAGGCAGGACCCTGAGGACAAAGGACAGGTGCAGCTAGGCTCTGGGCATGGCCAGGGCGAGCTAGTGTGGGCTGGAATCCAGAGGCCCAGGGAGAGCGGGGATCACCTGGGAAACCTTGGCCTTGGGGGTGCCACACAGTGTGCGAACAGGTCCAGGTGCTCGCAGACAGCCAGCAGCTCAAACATGGCACCTGACCAAGGGCAGTGCCACTGCCACTGGTTCCTGGGTTATACGGAGGATGGTGGGCAGGGGGTTCAGGGAGCTGGCTAGGCCCTGGGCATGCTGGGACAAACACAGGGCTAACTGGACCTACCCATCCCAGACCACTCTGGCAAGGAACAGGGTATCTCAGGGCCCACCCTGACCACATGTGGGGATGTGTGGGCCAAAGCCTTCCCCACCTCCACTGGGGCACCCTCACCTGCAGCCTGCCAGCATGACCTCACTCCCCTGGGCAGTGTGTCCCCAGTCACCATGAGAAATGTGAACATCTTCCTTGCTCCATTCATGCCCAGCAGGCAAAACACTGCAATGCCACCCCAGAAGGCATTCAAGACCTATATCCTTGTCCCATACCTCTGATTCTGGATGGGTTTCTAAGTTTCTGTATGTAGGGCTGTGGGCAAGGGGCACACCTGGAGCAACCACTGGGGTTTGCAGGGAGACAGAAGGCTGTCACTTAACAAAGAATGGTTGTTGGCACACGGGATCCTGACACACCATAGGTATTCTATATAAAGGTCCTAAACAGCAAATATGCCATACAGATTGGAGCTTGAGATGTCCACATGTTTCTTCTGTATGGGGGGTAGTCAGGCTACCGGTAGGTACAGTCAGCCTGAGATGGAAAGGTTGGCTAGCACACAGTAGGTGCTTAATAAAGGTTACTGGTACATGTGTGGGTACCCAGTAAGTGCTCAATAATGAATATGAGGGGAAAGCTGGGACGGCTCAGCGGGTTGAGCGCTCGCTTTGAGGCCATGAGGACCGAGGATCGAATCCCGGCTCCGGCCCAGGCAGGACCCACGTGCTGAACTGGGGAGTTCCCACAGTTTGGTTCTCTAACTGTCTCTGTCTCTGTCTCTCTCTCTATCTGTCAAAAAGTAAAATAGAAATAACTATGCACTGA
>PVKE010021719.1:0-25000 GCA_004027555.1 Craseonycteris thonglongyai
AGGATCGAATCTCGGCCCCGGCCCGTGCGGACCCATATGCTGAACTAGGGAGTGCCCCAGTTCAGTTCTCACCGGGCTAAGACCCCGGCCCAGTTCCTACCCTGTGCAGCCCCGTGCCCACCTGTGGAATGAAACTTTGTGGAAAAACCAATGATGTGCAACTATGGAGACTGTTCTGGGCCCTCCCCCTTCTCTCTGTCTCTGTATCTCTCTCTCTCTCTTTCTGTCAAAACAATAAAAATACGGTAAAATCTTTAAATACAGACCAAAATGACAAACAGGTGACAGCCGTGCCACCTCCACCTATGCAAGGTGCTGTTGCCGCTCGGCTTCCAGCCTGTCCATCCCGCTGCCTGTGCTGTCTGCCCCTCTCTGCCTCCCCTGGCGGCTCCTGCTCAGTGGACTCACCCTAACCCACAGCCTCTCCTGCGCTGGGTCTTCAGACTCTAAGTGACCTCATGCAGTCCCATGCCTTCAACACTGCACTTCAGTGAATTGAAGACCAGCATTGGTTTATGTTAGTTTACACATTGCTAAGAAACCAACAAAAAATGTAGCCAAATGACTCAGTCCTGCCTTAGAATTTTAGACTTATTTAGACATGGGTTTCCAGTATGCATCACATGGGTGCCTATATTTTTTAAAAAGTGAAGTCAATTGGTTAAAGTGTTCCTGAAGCCTTTTTTTCATGTCTAGTTGAAACCCTCAGGAGTTACCAGTGACTCCAGGTGTGAGGCTTCACATCTAGCATTGTCAAGGGTTGAGTGGGGGGCTTAGCCCTGACACCTGCTCTGCACATTTGATGCGTGTGCGCAGCAGGGCCGGCTACACCCCAGCCTCACCTGAGTCACAGCTAATGTAGCACAGTTCCCAATCTCAGTGAGGCAAAAATGTCTGCAGCCCAATTCCAGTCTCCCGCCCGGCCCCTCTCCTGAACTTCACCTCACCCCTGGCGGCTGCTCTGTACCTGAGTGTCCACGGCAGTGCAAACGTAACACGTAACCTTCAGTCCTCCCTGCCCCGCACCAGTAGGTTGACCATACGTACCATTTTAAATGGGACAGAACTGTGCTTTCTGTCCCATTTAAAATGGTACAATTTAGCCCAGTCTCACTGGGCTAAATTCAAGGTGTCAGTAGGGTAACCATGTGTACCATTTGAAATAGGACAGAAAAAATGAAAACAGTTCTATCCCATTTAAAAGGTACATATGCTCAGCCTACTCACCAGACATCCCATTACAAATTGTCACTCAGGTGCCCAAGCCAATCACCCAGGAGTCACCCTACCGCCTCTGTCCCCACCAACACCCAAGGCGTGGCACCTCTACCTCCCCAGCAGCTGCCGTCAGCCTCATCCCAGTCACGACAGCCTCCCAGCTCCTGAAATGAAGCTGAAGCATGGTGCACGTCTGCGTAAACCCTTTATGTGACTTCCAGATCCAAGGTCCTTCCATGGCTCATGGGGGCCCAGCCAGCTGTCCAGCCTCACTGCCCCCCCCCCACCACTCCCATGCTCTTTCTTGCCTCATAACCCCTTTGCCAACTTCCCTAAGGTCTCTGCTCAAATGTCCCATCTCTCTGAGGTCCCCAGATTGCCTGTTTACTAGAACATCTCTCTCACTTGCCTTGTCCCTGCTTTATTTTTTGTAAAACATTTAGCGTTGCTCCAACACTGCTTTATTGTTCATTACCTGTCTAGAATGTCGACTCCCAGAAGGTGTCCCAGCACAGACACTTAGAAAGTAACCATAAGTACTGAGCAGGCGGAGGCTGATTATTTTATCACACCTGTCCCGTAGACCCAAGAGCCAGAGTCCTCAGCACTATGCTCCGCTCCCGCCAGCAGATGTGCAGAGGACCGCTGCCCTCCCCAGCGGTGCTGGGAGATGGTGGTGGACAGACAGGTGTGGTTCCTATAGCTTTAGCGTGAGTTTCCTCATTCTGGTGGGGAGGCCAGCTGATCAGAGGAGTGCCGTTGTTTTCACCCACAGACCCCTAGACGTAGCTGACACACGCACCGAGGCCTGCGAGGAAGCGCCGGGGGCTCCGGAGGCAGAGGCCCAGGGGAGTTCTTGGCAGCGGACTGTATTGTGTTTTTCTTGGCCAGGAGTGAAGGAGGCAGGGTAAGAAGCTGTGGATTGGCTGGTTTGAATAATTTTGGGATTTAAGGCTGCTCCTAATAGGGGCCACTTTTGATGCTGGCTACCACAAAGGATGCAAACACATGATCAGTTTTGTGAACTGTGCTTTGAAATGATCTGCCAGGCTGCTGGCATGGGAGGTGGGTAAGATTTGATATGGGACTGGCCGGTGGAAAGGAACTCACAGGAGGCAGACAGTGGCTTCGATGAGGGTGGGAACAGGGAGGTAGATGGATTCCGTGCTTTTCTGGAGAGAGTCCCGGGACTGGGGGCCTGCGAGAGAAGGGAATACCGGGTGACTTTGTCTCTTAGGTAAGAACACCTGCGCATCGTGCACTGTTTGCTCAGGTAGCACAGAGTGGTGGCGAAGTGGGTCTGTGTGTAGCTCAGGTGGCTGTGCTCAGTTCAGGTGCCCATGGGAACCACCAAGTGAAGACTCAGAAGAGGCTGCTGTTGATGGAGGTCTGGAAGTGAGGAGACTAGATGGGAATGCTGGTGTTGTCAGCAAGTAGATGGAACCTGAAGCTGTGGGAAGGGGGTGGGGCAGGGGGATGAATATGAATGAATACCAATGAATATGAATGAATAGCCTGACATGTGGAGGCACTTGTAAGGGAGGAGGAGGGAGTGGCTGATAGGCCAGAGGGAAGCTTAGGGGAGAAGAAGGAACATGTCTGAAGGGCATGTGCCCTTTGGAGAGGCCTTAGTAACCTCTACCAGAGTGAGTGTGAGCAACTGAGTAGGGCGTCGGACTGGGCAGAAGCCAGAATAGGGGGAGTGGGGTGCAGGTGAAGGGAGACAAGTGGAGATGGTGAATTCGGCCCATTCTCGGGGTGGCTGTGAACAAGAGGGAGGGACACACTGATCAGAAAGGGCCCACGCAGCTGGGGAAGGGCCATCACTAGAACCCCAGCAGGACACAGGAGGTCCAGGGAAGTGGAGTAATTTGAAAAACTTGTGTGCAGAATTCAGCCTATTATTAATGTTAACTGACGGAGACCAATAAGAAAAGCTATTAAGGTGGCACTGATTTGAGCAGTAGCCCAAATAGTGTTATTTGGGTCTAGGGTGGGGGCCTAGGGTTTTGAGTGCTTACTCTTCATGAATTTGAAACCTTTAAAGCAGGGGAAGAGAAAATAAACAAGTAGCCCAAAGGGTCAGTTACTGAAATCAACCAAGACCTCTAAACCAGGAGCCTCAGCGGGGGAGGTGAGCTGGCTCTTTATCTAGTTGTGTGGTTGGCAATGTGTTTATTCAACATATAGCCACCTTTGAAGGAGATGCCTCTTTGAAATGGATGTCTCAGCAATCACGTTTTCAGTCCGGCACTTGCATTACAAGAAAGAAGAAAACCGCCAGGGCTTACTCTACATGCACCCGCAAGACAGGGGCTGCTTAGGGGCTCGGAAGCGCCGAAGGGCCATGCGCTGCTGGTAACAGGGCTGTAACTGTGGCAGCCTTGCCCACCCCTGGGTCTGAGAGGACTAGGATCAGAGCAGTTTCTGAACCCAAAAGGCATGGCTGTATGAAGAGGAGGATTCCAAGAGGAGCAGCCTGGCCTCAGGAAGGGGGAGCCACCAGAGCCCATGACAGGAGGGAGCTGGACACCTATCCCCTGACTGTGTTCTCTTCTTCACACATCTCCCTCCTGCTGCAGCCTGGCAGGCAGGGCAAGGACTCCAGAAGCCCAGTGCCCACAGTGAGCCCAGCGCACAGCAGGGGAGGAGGATTGGATGATATAACTTACAATGAACCAACATATTTGGAAACAGATCTGAGAATTTCATGTTAGAGATTAGTCAGTAATCAGAATTAGAACTTGGCTCAAATGCAGATTCAAAAGAAAGTCTCAAAACATTAGATATTCTCTCTCTCATTACAATATTACGATTACTTAGATTCTGTTGGAACAGATTAATTCTCAATAAATTGATACGGCTTCTGTATACCCTGGCACCAGGCTTGGGGTGGGACACATAACTAGTACTCAAGTTCTCAAACTTGATTGTGAGGAAGCTGGGATGGCTCAGTGGGTTAAGTGCTCGCCTTGCAGCCCCTGGGTTGGAGGATTGAATTCCGGCCCTGGTCTGTGCAGACCCATATGCTGAACTGGGTTGTGCTTCCCATGTGGGAGGGAGGCCCCCAGGTTGGTTCTTGCCAGGGCAAGCGCCCATGTGGGAGGCCCCCAGTTCGGCTCCCGCCCCAAGCATACTTCCCACATAGGAGACCCCCAGTGGGGAAGTGCCTCCCACGCAGGAAGCCCCTGGCCTGGTTTCTGCCCTGCACAGCCCTATACCCACGGGTGTGGAATGAAAGTATATTGAAAACTGATGATGAGTGCTCTGGGCCCTCCCCTTTGTCTCTCTCTGTCAAAAACAATAAAATAAATATAAAAAACAAAAACAAAAAAACTTGAATGTGCATTCAGATTGCTTGAGAAGTGGGTGAGGATTCCAACTCTGACTCAGTAGGTCTGGGGTGGCTTGGAATGCTGCATTTCTAATCAATCCTGGATGAGGCTGCTGCTTGCATGAAGAGACTTAACCTGGACACACTTCTAGCTGGGAGACAAAGAGCAGCTCTGAAGAGCTTGAGGGCCAAGAAACAGAGTGGAAAGGACACCCTGCTACAAAGGCTGGACCCGCATCCTCTGCTGGGATGGTGACAGGCAGTCAAGAAGCCCAGACAAGGCCCTACTGAGGATGATGCCCAGAGCTGGGGCGAGAAGAGGTGGGTCAGAGAAGTGGGAGCCAGGAGGGAACTGGCAACAGGGAGTTGTTAGTCCAGAGTGAAAGAGAATGGCTGAGAATAGGGCCCACTGCAGCAGCCTGCCCCTCTTGCAGCTGGAGGATGCAGCCCCAGGATTTCAGAGACGGTGGCTCTGTGGAGTAGCCTGGGGAGAGAGGACTTGGTGCAGGAGGAGCAGGTCTGCAGGAGGAGCGGGCAGCGGGAGGGGCGGGCCCGCAGGAGCCGAAGGCCGCTTGCTCAGAGAGCTGGCAGCTCTGCTGGGGGAGCAGCAGAACCCACGTTGTGCTGTGCTGGTGACCTGGGAGGTGTAAGGACCTTCAGGTGCCTGGAGCTCACCCCAGATCTCCCCTTGCCCAGAGTGTGTGTGCATTTTATCACTTTGTATGAGGATGTTTGGCACCCAGCTCACCTTTCCCTGTTTCTCCTGGGGAATTAGTCTAACAGTAGGCTTGTGTTGTTAAAACTTTAATTTAAGAAATTTTATTTTGTTCAGGAACTAGAAGAAAACACAGGAACTTTTTTAAACTTATTTAACCTTCAGATTCAGAATGCCTTTCTAAGCAAGACACAAAACCCCGAAACATTTCACTTAGCAAACATTAAAATGTCCTGTAGGGACGGCATGTGATAAATCACCCAAAGGTAACTGACAAAACAGCTCTGATGAATGAGCCAGTTCCTTTAATAGATACAGGTTCTCATGAATCGTTTAAAAACTGCAACATCCCAACAGAAAAAAAGGGCAAAGGGCATAACAGGAAGAAAGAAGCAAAAGGGTAATTAACACTGGAAACAAACAACACAATCTCATTCATAATTGAGAAAATAAAATAAAGCTGAGATGCCATTTATTAGATTGGCAGAGTTCTAGGTGTGAGGGAAACAGTGCCCCTCAGCTTGATGATGGAGAATAACCATTGCAGGTGTTTGAAAATACCCTCAGTGTCCACCAGAGGACCTGGCCAAGTTGCAACGAGGTTTGTTCATGAGCAGATGTCGTATTTCTTTTAACTCTTTAAAAATTGTGGTAAAATATACATAACAAAATGTATGTATTTTTATTTTTAAGCATTTAAAGCATTTTCATGTGTCCAGTTCAATGGCACTAAGTGCATTCACATCGCTTGTTGTGTAACTATCACCACCAACTGTCTTCAGAACTCTCCTCATTTTGCAAAATTGAAACTATACCCATTAAACACTAACTGCCCTCCTCCTCCCCCCAGCACCCACCAGTCTACTTTCTTTGAATGTGACTCCTCTAAGGACTTCATATCAGTGGAATCATACAGAATTTGCCCATTTGATGTCCTCAAGATTGATCTATGTTTTAGCATGTAAGCAGATCAGTTTTTGGTGAAAAAATAAGGGGTATCTAAATATGTGTACACATAAAATACTTCTGAGTAGGTATACAAAAATCTGTCTGGTAATAAGAGCTTCAGGTAAGGATTTATCATTATAGAAATATATCAATATTCATCATATCAACACTTCAAACCTGCATTGTTAGAAAATTTTGCTATGTATATACATTGCTTTTTCAATTAAGAAATTAAATTCCATTGGCACTTTGGATTGTTTGGTTTTGGTTTTGGTGTATTTAAATCAAAATGGTATCTTTTGATTTCTATGATATAGTTAATGAAAACTTACTTCCTGGTGGGGGTGCCGGGATGGCTCAGCAGGTTAAGCGCTGGTCTTGCAGCCCCAGGGTCCAAATCCTGGCCCTGGCTTGTGCGGACCCATATGCTAAAGTTTGGTGTTCCCCTAGTTTGGTTCTCACTGGGGTGAGCTTCCCATGTGGGAAGCCCCTGGCCAGTTCCTGCCCTGCACAACCTGTGAAATGAAACTATGGAGACTGCTCTGGGCCCTGCCCCTTCTCTCTCTGTCTCTGTCTCTGTCTCTCTCTCTTTCTCTCTCTGTGCCAAAAACAATAAAAATAAATCTTTAAAAAAATTACTTTCTGGAAATTTAATTATATAGTCACTAAGAAAGATAGTTAGAAAATAATAAAGATTCCGCAACCTGCTTCCAAGTTCTCCACAGGCCTCACCAGCCCCATTGCCTCCTTTCCCTTTACCACTATATATGCTGCTTGGCCTTGAAGGCATTTGAGTTTTCAGCCCCAGGCCCTGACTTTCCTGCCAGTTCCACAAGACTCCAGTTTTCTTCAGTCTTCCCACACCCCATCACCCATCTACTCAGGGCCTGGCCCTCAGATTCACACCCCGGACCTTCCAGGCCCTCACTTCTCCCTCATCACCCAGGTCACCCTCCCCTTGCTGGCCCAAGAGGACCAGCTCTCTGAGCTGCCCACCAAAACAACACCTCTATGCTCTCCAGCAGCCCCCATCCCCTCTGCCCTGTGGGTGGGCTGCTCTCCCAGGCTGGCATAGACTGGGATGTCCAAGCTACAAAAGATTCCACAGTTTGGGGTGGGAGGCAGTATGGGGCCAAATGCTTCCTTCCCCGTGGCGATCACTTGAAGAGAGAACAAGGAAATGGACCTCTGTGTCTGGTCCAACCAGGAGGGATGCACTGGACAGCTCAAGCGAAAGCGCGGGCAGGGCGGGAGGCAGAGGCTTAGCGCCCATAACCTCCCTGTGTAATGTCATGCGTTGCTCTTCAGGAACAAATGGAAAGGTCTGAAAGGGAAGGCACAAAAACCTTCTGTGTGCCAGGCACATGCTCTAGGGATGTGTGTGGCCATCTTCTTGCACAGTTCTCACAATTTCCCAGCAAAGTCGGCATGATCATCTCAGATATGGAAACTGAGCAACTGGTCAAACCTGCTCAGCAGGCAGATGAGGGCGCTGGGGCTGGAGCCCGAGTGTGTCTGACAGTCCCCCAGCCTCACACTGTGCTTATAGCTGTCACAAAATAGGTCATTGGCTGTGGCCTTCACTTTTGTGTCTCCTCAGAGAACAGCCTGGACTCCACAGACAACAGTTCTTCTTCAATCACTGAAGAAAAAAGGAAACATGGGAAAAAAGGCAAAGGTACCTCTGAAGCCGGGAGCTGAAATCTCAGATGGTGGGAAATACACTTAGTCCCTCAGGCCCAGATGTCTTCAGACCTAGTCTTAAGTGAGAAAGGCAAGAGGAAATGCTTCTGTTTCCATTAAGAAATGGGTTAGTGAGACCTAAATTAATAGGAACATAAACAAAATAGGATTTTCCCCCCCTCTACTAACGAGAAATGTGGGAGGCAGTCCAAGGCTCCACAAGGCTTCACCAATAGCAGTTCTACAAAGAAAATCATCCAGGTGACCAGGTCTCAAGTCTTTCTCCTCCACCATCTTTATCTGTAGGGCTTTCAACTGCATGGTTGTTACATGGTCACAAAATGGCTGCTACAGCTCCAGTTATCACATCTCATTCTAGACAGGGAGGTAGACCAAAAAGAAGGGCAAAACTGCCCATCTGCCAACTCAGCCCTCCCTGGGAAAAGGTCCTTCCCAGAAACCCCAGCCAACAATTTCGGACTACATTCTGTTTGTCATGGTTCCATCAGTAGCTGCAAGGGAGTCAGAAGTGTAGCTTTTCATCTCGGTATGCGGCACCCACCTGTGAGGAGGAAGACAGGTAGGCAGCTAGCTGGGGCACCTCAGCCTCCTGAGCTCCTGCTCTGTGGCCCCACACCCTCGCTTCCCAGACTCCCCGCTAGCTCCTGCACTGCCTCAGCCCCACTCCCAGGACTCCTGGGCTCGCAGGCCAGTCCCATCCTTCTGCAGAGGTGTGTAGACGTGAGTGTGTGCCCCGAGCCTCTCCTTCACAGGCTGTCCCCTCAGCCCGCCCCACTTCCTGTCTTCTCTTTCTCTGAATTATGAAAACCCAAACTTGCCTGGAAGTAGAGATGCAAGTCCCATGAACTCGGTGAGCTCACATGCTTCTCACCAGATTGGACAGTAGACAAGATTTTGCCACATTTGCTTCACCTATTCTTCTTCCTTTTCTTTTTGGTCTTTGCCAAAATATGGTATTTAAAAGTGAAATCCCAATGTGTCATTTTATCCCTACCTACCTCAATGTGATTTTTTCAAAAATAGAGACATTTTTTTCCAAGCCCACAACAAAGTTAACCAGACCATCAGATTTACACAATTATCTCAGAAATGTCTTCCTCTAGAAGAATCATTCTAATCAGGATTCAAATGAGTTCTGAGCACCTTCATTTCCTATTAATCTAGCAGAGCCGCTGCCCTGTGTCCTTCCATTTCCTGTGCCTTGCATTGTTCAGAAATGGTGTTCATTATCGTCTGTGATGTATCTGCTTCCTGCTGCTGTTATTGAAACCGTTTCTCTGTTCCCCATATTTCCTTTAATTGGACATGAGAGGCTTGATAGGGTCCATGTTCCACCTTGTCCAGACTCCTTCCTAGGTAGGCTGTGTGCTTCCTACCACCTTTCCTAAGAAGCCCACCCATCCAGCTGCCTTGCTGTTGGCCAGGCTGCGATTGGGGGCTTCAGGTGGTAGCTACCTCACCTGCTGTCTCAGATCCCTGTCAGCCATTCATCCGGTAGTTTCTTCTATACCTGAGGGCTTGTGCTGACCTGATTGTTACACTAAAGCTGAGGGGTCCGGGTTCTGGGTTTGTTTTGTTTCTTCACTGAGACATAATTCATGCACAGTGAAATGCAGAAATTTCAGATATACAGTTTGATAAATTTTGACAAATGTTTACAACTTCATATGCTCCACCCATTCATCTATCAGAGAACATTTCCATCTGCCCAGAAGTTCCTTTTTCCCCAAAGATAGCCAGTGTTCTGCTATCACGGAATCATTTTATCTGTTCTCAACCCTCACGTAAATGAAATGTGCTCTTTTTGTTCTAGCTTCCTTCATTCAGCATCACCTGAAATGCAGGTAGCAGGAGTCCCTTCTTTGTTGTTACTGTGTGTATTCTGTTGTGCAAATATGCCACCGACTTTTTCTGTATAGAGCTGATGAACATTTGGGTTGTCACTGGTTTTTAGCTATTACAAATAATACTTCTATGAATATTCTTGCACATGCTATCTTGGGGACATTGGCACCCATTTCCCCTGGGTTTCTAGGAAAAAGTGGAATTGCTGGTCATATGTTTAACTTCAGTAGATACAACTGGACAGTTTTCCAGGGCAATTGTACCAATTCACAGTCCCACCAACTGGTGTGAGTTTTAGTTGCTCCACATCCTTCCCAATACTTGGCACATTATCAATCCTTTTCATATTACCTGGTCCTTTGGGTATGTGTTAGTATCTCATGTTCCCTCATGACCAACTAGGATGATTACCTGTTTAAAATGAAGGGTTCTTTCTCTCTCTCTTTCTCTCTCTCTCTCTCTCTCCCTCTCTCTCTATCTCTCTCTCCTCTCCTCTCCTCTCCTCCTCCTCCCAAACAATAAAATCTTAAAAATAAATAAATAAATTAAATAAAATAAAATGAAGGGTAGTGGAAGAAACAACCATATTTTTAAGCCCTTAGTTTGGTGCCCTGTGGCTTCTGTCCTCCCTGACATCCTCTGAATTGAGCGGGAGCCTCTCCTTAACCCCTGGGCAGCAGAACTGGGGTCCTTGGTAGCCTCCACCTCCCAAATCCTTGTTCTGTCTCCCTAGGCCTCAGGTGCATTGCCCTCACCCACCCCAACCCCCAGCCTTCCCCTGGGAGGCTTGTGGAAATGCCTGCAAAGACAAAGCATGTTCACTTAGAGTGCCTGCTCCTCAAGGGTCCAAGGCAGTCAGGCGCCTCAGCTCCAGAGAATGCAGACCCCAGCAGCTGGCAGCATCACTCACAAACAGCAGGCTCTCACTTCCCTCCTCTATGGAGTGGGGGCTCCTGGGGCTTTTGAGGCCATCGGGCCAGGGACATAGCAGATGTCTGAGACACAGGTGGGGCTGTTCAGAAGTTCTTTCAGATGTCAGGGATAGTAGCCCAACTCCATCTAGGTTAAACCAGGTGAGTTTATGGAGCTGAAAGTCCAGAGTTGGACTTCAGGCACAGCTGGATCCAGGAGCACATTTGCCACTTACTCATATTTTCAGGGACGATCTCTGTGCTGGGATGGGAGGGCTCTGGGACCCCAGAGGCATAAACCATGGCTTAGAAGAGCTGGCTCTCCTCTCCAATGAGTCATCTCTCTCCCCAGTGTCTGGGATCGTTCCTGACTGTTCAGCTAACCCTTTCCACTTATCTGGGGATCTGGATTTCTTCTTGCTCAGAGATCAGGAGCGGAATAAATCTCTCTCAGTGAGTATTCAGGACCAAGGCTTGTCCCTAGCTCTTTCCTTCCTCACACAAATAGCAGCCAGATTTCCAAAGAACACTGTTCTCGGGTCACTCTCTCACTGTAGAATAGTAAATGGCTCACCCGTTCCTACAAAACCAAGTTGAAACCCTGCCTGTCCCACTGTCTTACCCAGTTTCATCACCACTGTGCCTGGGCCTTTGTCAGGGTGGGCTCCGTGCAGCTGCTGTGGCCACACCTTCAGCCACCACACATTTACTTTTCTGCCTCGCACAAGATGCCATCCTCTCCTGAGGCTCTCTCTCCCTGTCTTTCAAGGCAGACCTCAGGCATCCTCTTGTCTCCTCCAGGGACCCCTTTCCCATGACTGATCCAGCCTAGCACAGTCCTCTCATCGGAATTCTTAGAGGTCAGACACGAACACAGACATGCACACGTGCATATACTCATACATGCCCCTCAGCAGTGCCTGGGAGGCTCAGGCCAGCCCTGACCCCCAGCCCTTGCCTTCTCTGCACCCCAGTAGTGTCGCTTTTGCTTCCCCAGCCATGAGCCCATGTGCCCAGACTGCTTCCTCCCCCACCCACCCAGCACAGCTGGAGCAAGCAAGCAACCCTCACTGCAGCCAGGCTCAGGACGGCTCACCCGCTACACATCTTCCCTGGGAAGTGGCTGGTGTGGGCCATGTGTCTGGTCACACTCTCATGGCCAGTGTCCTGAGCTCCCTTCTGGGCTTACTCGGTCCACCCCAATTCAGGGTTCAGAATCTGAGATTCCTTGGATCATGGCTCCCACTGCAACCCCAACCAGTGACCAATGACACTTACAAAACTGAGCATCCTCCAGTCCCACCCCACCCTCCTGCCTAGTAACTCTGGATGGGTCACCATCCATCAGTACTCCCCCGCCACGCTGTGCACCTGCGCATGCCCTGGAAGGCAGTGCTCACAAAAAGCCACACTGAACAGCTCACACTTTCCGGAGCCGGAAGACACTGCAAACACACACACAGACCTCTCTCTTTCCTCACCAGTGCAGGATTCGATTCTCATCTCCCACCCTGACCCTGCCTTCCTCCCCAAACCCGGTCAAACTCACACTCCTCCCCCTACCCAACCTCACATACCTCCTTCCACCCCACAATCTCACACACTTTCCCTAGCACAGTTCCCAACTTCACACTCCTCCCCTCACCCTAGCAGAGACCCCACCCTCACACTGACCCAAGCAGCTGCCCAATGCCTTCTAAATCTGCCACTGGGATTCTAGCGGGTGACATTTTCTAGACTTTGATCTTGTACAGGAATGTGCAAACAAGTGGCCTTCCCCTGGGTCCTGCCACAGCTAGGTGTTCCCTTTAGAGGTTGAATTGGTTGTTGCATGTGACAGGCCCAGCAAGAAACAGAACTAGCCCAGGAAAGGCCAAAGGAAGAAGGCCTGTCTGATCAGGTGGGCTGAGCTGCCCAGCAGGTGAAGAACGTGGAGACCTGGGCTTAAACACCTGCAGCCAGAGACCTGCACTAGGCCTCGGGGGAGGAGGCCCCAATATGGGATCCTGTCAAGTGGGGCGGGACACAGTTGGGGAAGTACAGACCCCCAGTGGTAGCACAGCCCACCACACTGACGAAGGAGGTGGCAGACCAAATTTGGCTTTCAAGTATCCTTTGGAAACTCAGGAGATCTAGTTTCCCTGAACCTGGAAGTGTCCCATGTAGCAAATCAGAATACAAGACACACCGTTTAAGTGTGGATTTCAGATCAACAAGGAATCATCTTTTAGCATATGCCCGCACTACTGATCTAGAATGCACACGTGACTGACAGGGTGGGCAGCCTGCACCCGCCCTGCCCAGAGGCCCGGCCTGCCCACTTCCTCTCAACACAGCTCCCCAGACTTCCCTGCGCACGGCAACCCGCACCCTGCCCCGGCCAAGGGTGCACCACCTGGGCTGGGCCAACACGGAGGGGAGGCCACCCGGCCCAGACGGGGCGGGGAGAAGGGGCAGGCTGGCCCGGACATGCCCCCCTTGGCCTGCCGCCCAGGAGCGGAAGAGGAAGAAGATGCTGCAGGTGTACGAGAAGATGACCTACTCGTCCAAGATGTCGGCCAAGCACAGCAGCCTGCGGCGACAGCTGCAGCTGGAGGACGAGACCCAGGACCAGGAGGCGCGCGCCGAGGCCGAGCTGCTGCGCGCCTTCCAGGACGACATGGCCTGGAAGCTCTTCATGACCAAAGGTGCCCTCCCTCCCGCCCCCACGTCGTGTCTGCCCCCTGAGGGCCGGGCTTTAGGCGCTTAGAGAGAAGGGCCACGGTGCAGGGAGGAGGGGAGTCCCCGCCCTCCCCGCCGCTTCCACCACCACAGAGACCAGCTCCAGGTGGCCAGCGCGCCTAAGTCTTTGCATCCAGCAGCGCATGCGTTCTGAATGTTGCCCTGTGCACGGAATGCAGGCTGCATAAAATACGGGCATTTCACTTGGAGATAAAAGTGGCAGTGTGGAACTAGATTTCCTGGATTCAGATCTCAGCTTCAGCATGTAATGGCTGCACCGCCCTGGGCAAGTTCGCTGACTCCTTTGCACTCGTTTCCTCTCCTCACTGATGACAGTACCAGCCTCATGGTTGTGGGATTCAACAGCTTTAGACACTGGAGTACTGCGCGAGAGCTGTGTGGGAGGCAGTTATTTTGTGACTCAGTAGGAATCTTAAGTACTGAGAATGCGTTGGTATTCTGTCAAGCCTGATGACAAAGTATATCACTAAGCTAAAAAGCAGCAGTTGAGATCAGAGAGTCCGGGGACCCAGAGGGACTACAGGTGTCCTGGGTGTGAATAAAAACGGAAGGAGACCCCAGTCTCCACCCTGACACTGTGGCTTGTTCTGTGGGGTAGGTAGCCCTGCGCTTGCTGTGAGGACTGTTTGCCATGCTCCACCTGGGCGTGCAGCACAGCACGTTTCCTTCCTACCCCCACCCTCCATTCATAAGACCTTGCTGAGGCAGGTGGCAGCTGCATAGGGAAGCCAGGACCTCACGGGTTTGGGCACCAGACTTGACAGTGTCCCAGCTTTGGCTTCCAGGGAGATGCTGGGTCTCATCGAGGGCAGGAGCCTTCCCCCAAAGAAGCAGGGGCCAGTGGGCTCACTGCCAGGCGTCGAGACTTTAAACAGGACTCCTGCACACCAGCTTCTTCTGGAAAGGAGAGGATTTGAGAGACAAGGCAGAGAGCCACAGCGTCCTATAATCCTTTCAAGAGTCCCTGTGCTCTCCAGAGTCAGGGAGTGTCTGCGTCTTCCTCTCTAGAGAAGCCAAGGAGAGGGGTATCGTGGCCCTTGGCCCCGCGGTGCTGCTGCTCTGCTTGCACACCAGATGCCCAACCGATTTCCTCCTGCCTGGCTTCAACCATGGCGCTGTAGACTTAGCTGCTGCCCAAATGAGGCCCCAAGGCCTTAGGCTACCCCATTTGTCGCTCACAACCCCATTCAGGTCCTGGCCAATAGGCCTTTTGTTGTTAAGTCCAGTTTGGTGCAATTTCCAGGGCAAGAGGATCCAGAGTCTCATTACAGGTGAGAACCTCTCTCTGTAGCAAGAGGGGTGCTTCCCACCTGGACCAGTCTGCAGGCATGGAAACGTAATATGTCAGCAGAGCCTTCTCTCCTCAGCTGGAGACAGGGCTCGCTCTCCACTGTCCCTGTCACAGCCTGGGCCTTGCAGCACAGTACTGACCTGGAGCACCTGACTGGCCCCCTGTCTATTGGCTGCGTTGCGTGCCCATCCCCTGCCACAGGCCTAGGTGTCTCCCACTGCCCGCCCCACCCCGCAGATGCCTCCCTCCTGTCATTGCAGAAAAGAAAAGGGAATCTGATAACATAAACAAGTATATCAACCAGAAGCGGCAAATGTTCCTCATCCAGGTAGGCCCCGCCGCTCCTGTGTGGGGGTCCCTGGTGGGCTGTCCCAGTGAGGAGCATCACTCCTGCTCGGGTGGCCCCAGTATGCCCTAGACATGAAGCGGAGAGAGATCCAGCGGCTGGAGGTACTGCTGACCAAGGAGGAAGCGAAGCTGGAGCGGGCCGAGAAGTCCCTGGAGAAGGACGCGGTCCTGTTTGACGAGTTCCTCAGGGAGAATGACCGCAGCTCTGTGCAGGCCCTGAAAGCGTGAGCCTGTGGCTGGAGGGGCTGGCTGGTCGTGTGTCATGCCCTCAGTGTCCCCTGGGCTAGTGCACACCCACCCAACCCAGCCTAGCCCCAGCCCCTGACCCGGCCCCTGGCAACCTACCTGAGTGCAGTGTGGACACTCCTCTTGAACAATCTGAGGTCAGTTCCCTGTCCCCACCCACCCTCCAGGGCAGAGAAGGAGACCAAAGCGAAGACGGAGAAGATCACCGAGATCCGTGATCTGACCACCCAGATAACGAACATCAAAAGGTGATGTTCAGAGGCAAGAGGCCCACGCTGGTTTGCCCACACTTTCCTCCATCATGTCTCCTTTAGCCAAAGGGAGCCCCACATAATGCTCACAGGCCTTATCATTTTACCACTGAACCCTAAATATCTCAGGCCTTCGATGCCCTGTAGGCTGGTGCTCATCGTACAGATGAGGTGACTGAGGCCAGCAGGCCAGAGATTCTGTCACTTTGCAAGGCCACACCCCCAGAACACTGGGCTCACATGGCTCTGAGGCCCTGGCCCCACCTGAGGGCTGTAACTTTGGAAGCTCTAGCCCACGTTGGCTCTACAGGGTAGGCATCCTGTCCTTGGCACAACGGTGCTCTTGTGCCTGTCTTCTGGCCAGGGTGTAAAGGGGCTCCCTCTGAAGGGCCTCCCAGTGGGCAGACCCTGACTTCACCTGCACCCCCTTCCCCTTGTGTAGTGAAATCTCCAAATTTGAAGACATACTGCAGCAGTACAAGATCTATAAGAAATTCCTGTACAATCTGTCACCCAAGGAGTGGTTGATGGAACAGAACAAGAAGCATGTGGCTCTCAAAAAGGCCAAGGCAGCTGACGCCCTCAAAGAGAACACACTGTTCTTCACACAAGGGGACAAAGGTAGCAGAAAAGAGAAGACAGGTCCTTGGTCCACCTAGACCCTGTGCCCAGCTTTCAGAGGTGTGGATGCATCCACACTGGGGGCTTGGTCCCTTCCCTGCCCTGCAGAGCCCTAGCCAAGCAGCCACCGCTTCTGAGCTACTGGTGGCTCAGTCCAAGCACCCATGTCAGGAAGTAGGGCTGGCTCTCAACTCAAACCCAAGGGGCTCTCCTATGCACCTCCCTCCTTCTGACACTGAGGGGTCCCGGGAAACCGAGTGCTCCCAAGCAGTGTCACTGCAGGCCTGGCTCCGGCCAAGACTATTTAGGACCTCTCCCTTGCTTCCTATAGGACCGGGGATCAGAGGCAAGATGGGCTTCAGAGGTATGTGGCCAGCCCAGGCTGGAGGGGCCCCGCTTCAGGCTGGGGAGCATGGAAACCATTTCTCTTTCCTCCAGAGGGTAAGGGCCTAAAGAAGCCCTGGAAAGTGCTGCAGATGGTACGAATGGGGCAGATCCTGTCTAAAACCACCGGCTCCCAGCAGGGCAGCCAGCCCGGTGTGAGTGGTGGGCTGGACCACAAAGGGTAAGTGCGCTTGAGGAGGACTATGTGGTAGCTGGGGCCTAATGAGGGGTGCTTCTCAGTGGCTTCAGTCCAGGGGCTCTAGGATGGGCCCATAGTCCCTGAGGGGGACAGTGTGAGGAGGGACTATTCCCAACTTTGGAGGGTGTACAGTCTAACTTATGCTAGAAAATCAAGAGGTCTCAACAGAGGTTTATTTCTGCTTCATTCAGAAAACAGGCCCGGGGTGTCCCACTTAGGTGCTAGTGGACTAGTCAGATGTGAACAAATGAGGACAGCCAGGTGGGCACATGGAATGGGATGGCACATACCTCATGCCAACCCTGTGGCTTAGGGGCCAGAGCTCCAAAGCCATTCAAGAGAAGCCAGAAATCTAGACTTTTAAATAAAATTACCCAGATTTAAACGTGATGGTTACTTTCAAATTGTCTAAAAAGAAGAACATGGTGAGGGACAAACAGAAGCCCCAAACAGACCTATGGGCCAGTGCCAACCTGTCCCTCCACAGAGGCCTGCAAGGTCGGAGCTGTCCTCCACCCACCCTACCTGGGTCACAGGGTGGGCATATGTTTAGCTGCTGGGTCCCCCAATTACATCTCCTCCCTCATTGAAACATTCATGAAAATCACAACTCTGTATAGAAGGTGTAAGCTGAGAAGTCTTAACTCTAGTCCCCATGCATCCCCTGCCAGGCTGTTGGCCTCCCAGAAAGCCACAGGCAGCCCTGACATGAGTTGGAGTAAGTACTTCCAGCCATTTTTATGCAAATAGGATGTTGAAGCCTATGACGTTTCTGTTTGTTGGTCAGATGAGTATTGGCGTGTGCTTAGGATTCAACCTAAATATAAGCAAAGGCAGTTTGCTTATGCCCATCCTTCCTTTCTTGAGGGAGCTAACCATGTATTTCCCATTGCTTGAAACAGTCTGTTTCTCTGTTAGCACAATGGGGTTGGGGGAGAGGGGTGTCCAGAGGCCGTCTTTCTTAGCCGGGGTTCAGCCTCCTGGTGGCCTGTGCAGCCCCTGGAACGTTGGTGCCAGCCAGAGCGAAATTCACAAGCTGTGAATATGGGGCAGGGCACTGACCACAGCCTCAAATGGCTGTTGGGCATTTGCCTTCACCGTGCCAGGGCCACAAGGCACTGACCTGTGTCATGGAGTCTAGACCACCTGAGGCCAGAGGGATGGGGGGCCATGTGACTGGCAGGCCTGGCAGGAGATGATTAGATCAATAGATAGAGGATAGATGATAGACAGATAGACAGAAATAGATGATAGAGATGGATGATGATGATAGGTGATAGACACAGATGAGATAGATTAGATTAGATCAGATGATAGAGACTCTCGTGTACGTGAGGGGCTGGCAGGTCCTTATCTGTGGGCAGGACGGCAGGCTGTGGAGGCACTGCTACCATTTGAGTCCAAAGGCAGTGGGCTGGCAGAATTCCCTCTTCTTCCTGGGAGGCTCACCAACATTCGAGAGGGTCATCGGCTTTACTCAGTCTACTGATTTAATTACAATTCTCATCTATAAAACATCTTCACAACATCTAGAGTAAGCATCTCGCCAAGTTGACACGTGAGCATCCACCATCACAGCAGGCTCAGCGCTGGGTCTCTGGCTGTGCAGAATGGTGCCAGTGTGTGACAGCTCCGTCAGCTACCCGAGAGGCTGCAGCTGAGGGGCAGGCCTCCTCCTGAGGGCTAGTGCCACACCCAGTGACCCTTGCCCCATAGCTCCTCCAGCTCCCGCCTGTGGGACTGCCAAGCATGTTGTGGGCATCAGGATTTCTTCCTACGATGCCCCTGATACCCCTACAGCCCCTGTGTTCTCCAGCACTGACCAGTGACCACAGGACAGAGCTCCTGCCCCACCCCCATTGCCTCCCTCCCCGGCCAGCCCTGCCCCTGTCCTCTCACCACCCCACCCCCAGGTGACCCCTGTTCCCTTGCTTCTGCAGCTCAACCACCCCCAAACCTCAGCACATGACAGGTAAGGAAACTGAGGCACAGAGCTGCTAGAGTTGGAACTGGGGGCTCTGGCTCCAGGGTCCACCCTCAGGTCCAGGGCTTTCAGAAGCTGGGAAGTTTCTGCAAAGCAGTGACATGATCATATTTAGGTCCGTCGTTGTCATCCCCCCCCCCCCTTGCTGCTTATATTGAGGTATTATTGACATACCACAAAGTGAACAAATCTTAAGTGAAGATGACTTTTTACACATATTTTACCCATGTGATCACACCCAGATCCAGATAGAAAATGTTCCCAGTGCCCAGAACTCCGTCCTGCCCTCTCCCAGTCAGACCTCACACCAGAAAGTAACCAGTTTTGATCTTGATCGCCCTGGGTCACTTTCCCTGTGCTTGAACTTGATGCAGTTAAAAGGATGTTGCTGCTCTGTGGGTCTGGATCTTTTCATTTCATACCCACCCGGCTTTGCATAGCCACATGCTGTTCTCTGCTGCTTTGTATCCCAGTATACGAATAGGCCCCACTGTCTTGGTATATTCTCCCACTGATGGCCATTTGGGTTATTTCCAAGTCTTGGCTATTTTGATGAAAGCTGCTATGAACATTCTCACATTTCTCTATCTGAGCACTGCTTTATGCATGAGCACTATCTCTGTTAAAATTGGGAAGGGAATTGTTGGTTCATACAGTGGACACACATTTAGCTTTAGTGGCTTCCGCCCCACAGCCCTCCACAGTGGCTGCCCTGTTTACACGCCTGCCAGCATGCATGGCAGTTCCAGCCGCCCTACTCCCTCATCAAATCGTAGTGTCAGTACCTGTCATTGCAGATGTTCTGGCAGGTTTGCTTTAGAGTGTACTGGGAGAAAATTTGAGGTTCAGTAGGACCAGTAGATCAGGAGATGACTGCCATTGAAGATGGTTTGCTACTCACAGTTCCCAGAGGGGACATGCCACACCCTGGTGGGCCACCCGGGGAAGCAGCGGGGTGGTCAGGAGGCAGAGGAGGTGGGCGAACTGGACAGAAGCCTTTATTGTGGTTTCTGCAAAAAGGAATAGGCGTGGCAGGGTAAGCAGGCTTAGCATTGACTGGTTTTAATTTCAGGACTTTGGGCACAGTGGCTGTCCCAAGTCATCTGGTACGTGGCGCTGGGTGATTAGGTAGAGAGCGCCTCCAGTGTAAGAGCTTGGGGTGTGGGCTTGGGGTTGGTTGCATGGCATTGAAAACTGCATTCAAGTGTGTTCGTCCATCTGGGGTCAGCATAGCCCCGATGGCAAAACATCAGAATACAGAAAAATCAAAGACACGGCTAATATGGGGGTGAGTGGCATTTCATTATAATTTTAATGACATGTTCATGATGAAAAAGATATGGCCATTCAGAGATCCTTCTTTGTGAAAAGTGTCCAATTTTTGTACATTCTTATTGGATTGTTAGCCTTTCTCTCCTGGTTTCCTATTAGTGCTTTATATATTCCAGATACCAGTCCTTTATGTAGTAAGTATAGTGTAAATATCTTTTGACTCATCTCCCTTGCCTTATTGTTCTCTTAATGTTATTTGTATCTTTTGAATCCAATTTACCAATCTGCTTTTATGGTTGGTATCTTTTGTGTCCTACTTAAAAATGTTTTGCTGACCCCAAAGTCATTAACATAGTCTCTGATGCTGCCTCTGGAAGCCTCATGGTTTATCAGCTTGGCTGAGGGTGGTGGTCGTGGGGATAGGGAGGATGGATGGCCTGTCTCAGGAGCCTCCCCCTCACTGTCCTGTGTGGGGTGTCTTCTGCTCAGCCCCTCACGTGCTCTGTCCTGTCCTCTACAACAGCCTGGTCACCCCTCCCATCACTTCCTGAGCTCCAGACTCCTATGGACATGACTCCCCCCACCCCCAGCCCCGTTCCCCATTATATGTTCTCCATACTCAGCCTCCCATGTCCCAAAGTGATGCCTCTCAGGCTGGATGGGGACCCGAGCACTACCAGTTTGCAGGCTCATGTTCGTCTTTATGAATCACCACCAGACCCATGCCACAGGTTACCTCTGACCTTTGCAACCCACTGCCAACGGGGACTGTGATGTCCAGTCCAGTGCTGAGTGGAGGTTCCAAGAGGTTAGATGTGCACGCTTCCCCGGCCTAGGTTGCCCAGCAGCCCTGGAGCTCCCATTGTAAGGCCTGGTGTTGGGACAATCCCTGAGAATAGAGGACTGGGAGCTCACTGTCCTGGGCTTGTATCTGGGCCCCTCCATGTATTAGCCCTGTGACCAGGACCTCTGAGAGCAGTGCTGGCCTCTCCCATAGGGCCCTGTACTTGCCACCTCTCCACTGCAGGTAGATAAGGGCCTGCATTCTCGTGGGTGCCTCTGGCTGTGAGACTGCCCTGGCTGCACTCTGGCCAGCAGAACCTGCATACCCAGGGTGGTGGCCCAGGCTGGAGCAGGCGAGGAGGGTGAGGAGAGCAGATCTGGATGTCAGGGAAGATCGGGTCACCATCCATGGGGCTTTCCAGGGCCAACGATGAGTGCTCAAAGCCCACACCGCCTTTTGCACACCTCTGGGGGCCTAGGACGGTCCCTGCCCTTGTGGGGAGTTCAGGGTCAGTCAAAGGCAGCTGTGTCACAGGATACCTATGTGGGCCATCAGGGACAAGTGCCAAGGCCAAATGTAGATCTGGGAGATGGGAATAAAAGGCCCTAGAACTGGCTTTTAGTAAAAGGATGGCAAATGGGGGCAGCCCTGGCAGTGGGAGCTACAGATGCCGTGGCCCTGAGGTAGGGTCAGTACCCGGAGAGACAGGAAGGGAGCTGGCAGGGCAAGAGCAGTGTAATCTTGGATGGTGGGCAGGGAAAGTCTGGGAGGGCAGCAGAGCCCTCATCGCTCCTGGGAAGAGGCTGAGTCTTTTTCTAACTGGTGTGAGACAAATGAATTGAATTTTGAAACCATACCTCTAGCTGCTGTGTGACATCTGGGGGGCAAGAGGAAGCTAGTGCCACCACCTGGGCTACTTGTATGATGGATGAGGGGGACACAGGGTATGGAAGTGAAGAGATGCTATGGAGATGCCAGGTGTCTAACCACTGGTGGGGGGGTGGGGGACACGGCGGTCATTGGACCTGTGCCCAGGTCGGGGCCCAGAGCTCTGACCCCACATCTCTCCACAGATCGAGCGCTGCCCGCCCTGGGCAAGAGGACTCAGACAGTGACGGGGAGGTCAGTGGCCCCACTCTGGGCAGGGCTTGTGGGAGCCGGGACTTGAGCCCCGCCCCGCCCCGCCCCCACGGCCGGCGCCTGGCACACACAGCTCTGCTTGCAGGGGCTGGAGCTGTATTTCACGGAGCCCAAGCAGCTCCTGGACATCTTCACGGAGCTGGAGGAGCAGAACCTCTCGCTGATCCAGAATAAGCAGGAGATGGAGGAGACCTTGGAGGAGCTGAGCTTCACTCTGAAAAACACCCAGCTCCGCATGTAAGTCTCACCTTTGGCTGCCCAGGCTGGGGGTCAGGCTTTGTCACTGGCTGTCATCTTGGGAGCTCCACAGTTCCTGGGAATTGGGCTGTGCCCCCGCCTCTTCCCCCTCCCCCACTCCTCCATCCATGGCTCTGGCCCTTACCTAGCTTTGGTTTTCTGGAAAGTTCCATTTGAAGTCGTAGAGGTCTGGCTCTAGTGAGAAGGGGGTGTCCTGGATAGGGGAGCTGAAGGTGGTGAGGACCCAGGAGCAACCAGGGAGCTGGTCATGTGGGTGGAGCCACACCAGATGGGTCCATCCCCACCCTGGAGCAGTCCGTAGCCAGAAGGGCACATCTACAAGGACCTTCAACCCTGGGTGTGTTCTGATGCTGATGCCAAGCCCAGGAGAGCTGGCTTGGACAGGGTCAGGCTGGAGCACTATGCGAGGCCTGTTGGAAGCAAGGGATTTACTCCCAAATATGGATTGAGCACCTATTCTGGGTCAGGCTTGGGTCTAGGCACTACAAAGACATAAGGCCATCTCATGGACCTAACATTCCACGGGAGCAGACAGACAACAGATAGGCCCACAGATTTGACTTGTAGATACTGACACATGCTAGGAGGAAAATAAGGAGAATGATATGAGAAGGGGGCTAACGTGGAGGGTGGTGGCAGAAAGGTCGGGGCAGGGGAAACTTCCAGGGGAAGGTGTCCTTGGACCAGGCATTTCCTGAGTGATGGGAAGCCACATGGTAATCTGGGGAAAGAGGGTGCCAGGCAGAGGGGAAGCAAGTGCCAAGGCCCAGAGGTGGGAGTCTCCCCACCACTTTAATGTCCCATGTGCAAACCATGTTCCTGAGACCCATGTTTTGCTGGCTCATGACCACCCATGGAGAGTCAGTCTCCTGCTGGGAGTCTCCAGAGTGATGTGAAACCACCAGCTCTCAGGCAGGATGGGGAGGTAGCAGAGACATATAGAGATGAACTGGGTAGAGGCCAGCAGCTCCCCGATTCTAAGACCCTGTTGAGAGGACACATGTGTGCACACATATAGCGGAATCCAGTAACTGGTCTTCATACAGTTGACTCACTTCAGCAGCAGAGCCATCCTGAGAGCAGTAACACTTTATTTCCAGGGGATTCGCAGCCCATGTGCATTTAACTTCCATGAACTCAACCATCCTTTCTCAGGGGGAAAAAAAAACCACTGTAAAAAATTGACACAAACAAACAATAATTAATAACCTTCCAAAACAGCAGCAGACCCAGGTGGGTTCACAGATAAATTCAACCAAACATTTAAGGACGAACTTATACCAATTCTGTCTAATCTCTTCCCGACAATAGAGTACTTGCTAATTCAGTTTATATGACCAGCATTACCGTAGTGACAAGACCAGACAAAATAGTACAAGAAACGAAAACTACAGAGCAGCATCTCTCATGATCGTAGATATAAAAGTCCTCAACAAAATATTAAATTGAATTCAACAATATATAAAAAGAATTATATATCACGACCAAGTGAGATTTTACCCAAGTATGCAAGGCTGGTTCAGCATTTGAAAATCAATTTGAATATCAATCAGGAAGCTAAAGAAGTAAAATTCCATGATCTTGTCCATAGATGTAGAAGCATATGATAAAATTGAACAGCCATTCATAATAAAAACTCAAAAAATTAGGAATAGAGGGGACCTTCCTGAACTTGATAAAGATCATCTACCAAAACCCTACAATTATCATCATACTTAAAGCTCTTCTGTGAAGATCAGAAACAGGCAAATATCCCCTGTCTTCATTCCTTTTCAACATTATACCGGGAGCCCTAGATAATGCAATAAGGCAAAAAAAAGAAGAAGAAATAAAAGGTATACAGATTGGGAAGAAAGAAAAAAAGCACTGTTTGTAGAGGACGTGATTGTCTATGTAATAGAAAATCTGAAAGAATCAACCAAAAATCCTCCTGAAACTAATAAGCCACTATTGCAAGATTACAGGATACAAAGTTAATATACAAAGGTCAATCACTCTTCTATTATATATACCAGCAATGAACAAGTAGAATTTGAAATTGAAAACAAATTATCATTTACATTGTCTCTCCAGAAAATGAAATGCTTAAGTATAAATCTAACAATAATACAAAATCTATATGAAGAAAACACCAAATTCTGATAAATGAAATCAAAGAAGAACTAAATAAATGAAGAGATATTACATGTTCATGGATAGGGAAATGCAATATTGTCAAGATATCCATGCTTCCTAAATTGACCTATAGATTTAATTCAATCCCAATAAAAATTCCAGCAAGTTTTGAGGACATTAACAAACTGATTTTAAAGTTTATATAAAGAAACAAGAGATCCAGGATAACCAACACAATATTGAAGGGGGACTTCCACTATCCAACTTTTATTATTAAACTACAGTAGGGGAAGCTGGGATGGCTCAGCAGGTGAAGCATGTACTTTGCACACCTGGGGTCTGAGGATTGAGTCCTGGTCCCAGCTCATGTGGATCCATATGCCGGGGTGAGCTTCCCTTGTGTGAGGCCCCTGGTTCAGCCCCCAGCTCTCGGGGGCATGCCTCCCATGCAGGAGACCCCCAGCCCAGTTCCCACCCTGCATGGCCCCCGCCCACCTGTGTGGAATGAAACCATGTTGAAAACTGATGACATACAACTATGGAGACTGCTCTGGGCCCTCTCCCTTCTCTCTGTCTCTCTCCATCTCTGTCTCTGTCAAGAACAATAGAATAAATGTACATATGTATATAAAAAACCTACAGTAATCAAGACTGTGGTATTTGCAAAATAATAGACAAATAGATCAATGG
>PVKE010021720.1:0-26236 GCA_004027555.1 Craseonycteris thonglongyai
AATCCTACTTCGCGGTTTTTCAGCTTTCACGGAAGGTTCTGGTCCCCATTAACCGCGAAAAACGAGGGATCACTGTATAGGAACCAAACTTGGTCACTAAGTGAAGACTGACTGTACCTAGGTCATTAAGTTTTGGTGTGATGTGTTATGCAGGACTAGTAACTGAAATACACTGCCTGGAAACATGAGGATTAAAGCCCAAAGAAGAGTTGGGTTTTCTGAATAAGAGAGCTAAAGCAGAAAGTGGATGGGACTGTTTGCATCACAGAAACTAGAATGACTCCTTTTCCCTTTCTGTAAGTTCAGAAGCTATAAGTCTTCCCCTGAGAGCATGCTGAGCTTGCCCATAGAGAAGCCACCTCACAGATGATTAGAATGTAAGTGGATAACAAGCCATTTGAATTATCTGCTCTAGTTCAAACACATGCTGTTGCCAATATGCTGTGGCAGCCAGCTAACATCTGAGCATCTTTAATTTAAATTGCATATATTTAACTTGAAATGGCATCTATACTCTGAAACTAAGAGTTTACTGTACCATCATCAGATCATAGGAGAAATCAGCTTTTCAGGAATTTCCTAAATTTGCCTTTTTACTGCACTCTAATGTGGAAACAGCTTAATGCCTCCTGCCTCCCAAGTCAAATGCTTCAGAGTATGAGATATAACTCCTATTCCAATCAGTTTGTTAATACACATGCTGCTTCCTATCTACATATGTGAATGGAATGATCCTCGGCAGCTTTAGGTCTCATGCCCTCATAAAACTAAAATCATACCTGTAACCTTAAACAACAAACAGGTTCATAAAGCCAACATTTAACTTACCAAGCCTTATCAGAAACAAAACTTTCAAGGCAAAATCTCTAAAGTAACCTAAAAGAATAAAAGGCTTATGATAGAAATGTGAAATGCTACACGAAGCAAAAATAATATTTTAATATAGCATCTGTGGAGCTCAAATTCTTGGCTCAGGATAAAAACCAGCGAGTATTTAAAAATGTGTATTAGACCAAGTCATATTGCATTGACCATTCAAAAACAGACTGGGAGATTATCATTAAGATGACTTTTTTGGAGCCATTATTCTACTTGATCTCTGCCATATTTAACACTGCTGACCATCTAACATCTCCCTCACCTCCTCCCAGTGCTTCCTTTTCCTTTTGGAGTTTTGCAACATGCCATTTGACCTTCTTTTCTTGCCTCCTGGGAGGCAGTTGTAGAACCTAGATCAATTTGATTCACATCCTTGGTCAGCCCCTCACTATTTGTGTGACCTTTTACAAGATAAATTATCTAAGCCTTAGTTTCTGCATCTGTAAAATAGAGATAATAATGACATATTTCACACAAAGATATAATGATGATTTGATGAAATAACACATATAAATGACTAGATACATAATAAGTACTTAGTAGATGTTACTTATTATTTTAATGCATCTTAGTAATTTTTAGTGTCTTTCATTGTCTTTTTTCCTCTGTACTGGCTCCTAAAAAGTTGGAGGGTCTGTCCTTAGCTCCTGTTTACTCCCTCTGAACTACCTCATCCTCTTCCATCGCATCAATCACCTCTAATATATAAGTGATTCCCCAAGCCTGGTCTTTCTTTCTATCTGGTTATTGACCTGTTCTTCTAATGGAACAAGCCATTGCTACTTTGTGTGTCTAGATCTGGAGGGCAGTTCATATATATCAGGGATCCTATAAACTGTTCATAAAAACTTCATCTATGGGCTATCAGTTCAGAGAGAATCTGAATCAGAAGGCACTTATGGCCATCTGTTTCAGGAGAATGATGTTAAAATCTGAGGTTTGAGACCAACCCTGTGACAAGCTAGCAGGCTAAGTAAGCCTTCCTCCATGTCCTGCTCTGCTGGGTTCACCTGTCCTAATATAGTCTCTCTTTGTCTCCATCCAGCTCTCTGGTCAAGGAGACCTTCATGAACTACATCAATGGGCTCCTATGCCTTCTGGCTTCCATCTGGGCTTGCCTAACAGGGGCCCCTGATGGATATTAGAAAGAGGGAAGAAAGGAAAGTGGGCATATATATTCCCTTGGCTCCTCCCTGTGACATTACCTCTCTATGCTGCTTTCATCCCTCAACTAAATGTCACAACTTCTCTCATGGCAACATTAAAAGATAGGTCCAGGCCTCCATGTGATTAGCTGTAGGGCACATCACTAACTTGCCTGCACCTTTGAACACAGTGTCTTCATTAAACTCTCCAGAAATTAGTCCAATTTCAGTATGCCATCTG
This sequence comes from Craseonycteris thonglongyai, assembly GCA_004027555.1. NCBI lineage: Eukaryota > Metazoa > Chordata > Mammalia > Chiroptera > Craseonycteridae > Craseonycteris > Craseonycteris thonglongyai. Next base: position 2,266 of record PVKE010021720.1, read on the forward strand.
TCCTCTGCTAGAACCCTGATTGAAAGATCTGCCTATTTAATAGCATTGCCTTTCCATTTAAACAAAAAAAAAGTAAAATTGACTTAAAAAATTATAAGTACAATAAAACTATGCTAACCTATAATCACATCACACTATTAGAATGTAGATATATTGTTTTGCAGTATTTCTGATGCATATTTAACACTGTGGTAATTAAGGTATTTATAAAATTTCATGTCTCACTTTTTTCATTGAATATTATAAAATTATAAATTTTCATTTTGCTAAATAATCTTTACAAACACTGTCTTTAAAAGCTGCATAATATTCTATTAAGAAGATGTAATCCAATTTGCTTGATTTTTCTCATATTATTGAACATTTGGCATGCCCTTTCAAATGGCCTTTCTAATGCATACATTCACACATAGCATCTCACGTATGGTGATTTTCTTTCCATTTCTCTACATATGTTCCATTAAACAAAAGCCTTCATGTTCCCTGAGATTTTCCTTTGGAAAAGGTTTCCTAGTCTTGTGCAACAGAAAGCACAATGTATTTGAAGTCAAAAGTCCTCAGTTCAAAGCCCAGCCATTTTCTTGCAGTCTCCTTGACCATGAGGACTTATTTGAAGGAGTTAAACAGTTGATCTCTAAGACCCCTAACTGATATGCTCCACAAATGATTCATTCTAGGGTCACAACCATAAAAATAAGGACAGTGGGGAGATTATGAGCCTTCAGTCTTTAGTTTGGATGGGGTCTTAGAGATCATCTGGTTGATAATGTGTTCTCCCCTCATTTTTAAAGATTTATTTTACTGATTTTTGACAGAGAGAAACAGAGACAGAAAGAGACAGAGAGAAGGGGGAGGTCCCAGAGCAGCCCCCATAGTTGACATTAGTTTTCCATATAGTTTTACTCCACAGGTGGGCATGGGGCTGCGCAGGGCAGGAACTGGGCCCAGAACCTCCCACATAGGTCCCAGCAAGAGCTGAACTGAGGGCAATCCCCAGTTCAGCATGTGGGTCTGCATGGGCCAGGGCCAGGATTCAATCCTCGGTCTCCAGGGCTTCAAAGTGAGCGCTTTACCCGCTGAGCCATCCCAGCTTTCCCTCTCCCCTCATTTTTAATCAGCACACTGGGAATACCCCCATCTTGCATATGAGGAAGCTGAGGCTCACAGAGTCCCTGTAACTTGCTAAATCACAAGCAGAGCATTTGTTTTGGAGCTAGCACTCTGCCCACACCTGGTGGCTCCCACTCCAGTGTTCCCAGCAAATCTCCTGAGGAAAGCATTTAAATATCTGCAGACCTGCCTTACTCGTTACTAGGATATAACTTCTTCACCTAAAAGATTATGTTTGTTTTTCACCTTGCAGTTACTTAACCTTCTTCACTGAGCTTTCACATCAGATAATATCACTGATTCTCTCCCATGACTGACTGTATGTGAAATTGCAAATAGAATATCCTTATGAAAACTCAGAAGCAATTTTCTAGTGCCCCCCAAAAACCTAGAGACAGAGGGGAAACATTTGAAGTCAAAATGATGGGGGGCAGAAGAAAAGAAAGAGACAGAGAGAGCAAGCAAGCTAAGAGTAAACAAAATAGAGTTAAACATTGAAATTACCCTAATAGACAGTAGTATTTCAAACCCATCACTGTCCAGTTCTGCAGACACTCTGAATCATCAGCAGCAATCTCATAATTATGCCATCCATACAGCTTTTCAAAGGAACTGTCTCGTACATTATCTCATTTTCTTCTCACAACAACCCCTTGAAGTAATTACAGCAAGACTTCCCACTGAACAGATAAAAACACAAACAGACTGAGAAGTAAAATGACCTTCCCTTGGCACACACTTCTTTGCGTGAGATTTGGTTGCTCTAAACAGAAATTGGACCAAGTAGATGAACACCCTAAATTCAGAGCATCTACCTACCTCAAGGGAGGAAGCTCAGAACAGCAGGAATCAACTATGGAAACTGATCTGGCCTACCCCCGTCTGTCTGTCATTTCACCTTCTCTCAATACAATAAAATAAATCTTAAAAAAAAAATACACACATATATATGTGCCAATGAATAAAGGAAAATAGCACATCCCTCACTTAGAGATTTGCACAACAGCCATTCTCCCTTCTTCCTGATAATAGCATCCCAAGTTTTTGGATGAATCGTGATTATACTAGATTATATTCTTCCTTCATACCCTCAACTTCTCAGACTTCCTTGTGACTAATTCTACTCCCATGAGATGTAGGGGCCTTCGCTTAAGAAGAAATCCCTTTGGCTCTTACTGCTTGGTTCTCTGGCTTTGATGTGCTGTGAGAACTTAATGCTGGAAGCAATTGCCAATATTTTGCAACCATGAGATGACTCTTGCAAAGATAAAAAGCCAATTTCATGAGGATAATAATTCAGAAAGACAGGACAAGCCTTTAGTCTATCTCCGAGCAGGTGAATCAAACTTCAGGTGACCTACATTTCAATCCCTTTTATATAATAAATGGCTTTTGGTTGAAACCATGGTTAGATAGTTTTTTGATTCTTACAGTTGAACGCATTCTACCTGATATACCCTTTTGGGTAACACAAAATTTGACATGGGTTTCAATGCCTCAGCCAAAAAGATTAAGGCAATTATGAGTCCCTGGAGCACAATGTCAGAGGAAGTAGTTTTTTAGTAAAGATATCACCTAAGTGGCCATCGGACATGACCCTTTCTTCTTTCTCTTAGCACCACCAAAAGGTTTTTTAAAGATAGAAAAAGAGACATACCTCCACTAAAGAAAGTTATTGCAATACTTAATGTCTAAGCATCAAAAAAGCTTAGTACTCCTCTTTATTTTAAACCTCAAATGACATATATGTAACCTATAGGTTAATTTCCCTGAAATAAAGATTTGCTTATTCCCCAAGTAAGTCCTATGTAAAAACAGAATGGCACACATCCCACTGTCAAGGCCAACACCACCATTACCATCAAAGCAAGTGCCATATTCACCAAAAGCCAACAGCTCCAGGGAGGACAAATGCCTCATTATCTCTCACAAATTTCTCTTGGTATCTTCAGCATCTAGACTGTTCACTCCTTGTTGAGCTTTTAAAGTGGCACAAGCTGGAAATCTCCCTCTCACTAACAGATACTTCCATTTGTGAAAGCTCATATTAAAACCATGTTCTTACCAAGGGGAAGCCGGCGAGATCCGTTTCCAAATGTTGGTAAGCACTTGTTCCAAACAGTGATTTTATAGCTCTCTGAGATGGGGCTTGAACCCTGGTTTTACAACTGTATTCCATGTTCATTGTCTTTACTTTTTTTTTTAAGATTTATTTTATGGTTTTTGACATGATGGAGAGAGACAGAGAGAGATAGAGAGAAGGGAGAGGGCCCAGAGCAGTCTCCATAGCTGTACAGCATCAATTTTTGACATGGTTTTGTTCCACACAGGTGGGAGGGGTCCACAGAGGGCTAGAGCTGGGCTGGGGGCCTCCCATGCATGGGACACAGACCCCCTCGAGCCAGGGGCTGAACTGGGGGGCGAGAACTGAACTGGGGACCACCCTCATGGGAAGCACAGCCCAGTTTAGCACCTGGGTCCATATGGGCCGGGGCTGAGACTTGATCTTCAGTCCCTGTGGCTGCAAAGGGAGTGCTTAACCTGCTGAGCCATCTCGGCTTTCCCCATGTTCATTTTCTTAAAGGTACTTTCCCTCCTTCAGGATTCCCTTAATACCTCTCATGGAATGTGAAACACTTTCTATTTCTTACTATAGTAATACATATGCATTTTTCACATGGCCCTATAGAGGACAAGATTTGTGAGGACAAAGACTTTGCCTTTTTAATCTCTTTGATACTAAAACAAAAGCCTTTCACTTTTTATTTAAATTGACTAGGCACCATTTCCTCGTGTACAGCACACATTTATACCTACCACAGAGGAGAGCATGGCCAAATACTGAATGCACTCTGGCCAGCAGCAAATGGAGAGAGAATATTCTAAATAAATATGCACCATCCCTAAGTCAGGTCAAATTTCTCTCTTACTAAAAACTTTTAAAACACAGATACAACTGTTCAAGAGCTCAAGTTTTATGATCCCATTCCAAAAAGAAACTTTTAAAAGTAGTCACAGTTGGTTTCAGAATTAAATTCCTTTGCTAATTTGCAGTTCAGGAGTCATGATAGAGCCATGTGAGCTTGTCACATTGAACCGGCTATTTCCTTGTCCTATTTCACCAGCAAACTCATCCACTGACTCCATCACTCTCTTCTTCCTTGTTGTTTTGTACTCTGGCAGACTCAAACTTCTTATCCTCCAACTTACACCTTCCCTACTTTCTTAATACCTTTATGACATGCCTTTTCTCCCACCTGGACTACCAAGAAGTCAAGTCCTTACCTTTTGACAGAGAGATTGAGAGTGTTCTCCAGCCACTCCTGTACTCAGTCCCCTGTGGAAACTCATTCCTTTTGAACCCGTGGTTTTGAGATCTTATCTTTCCCCAATTTCTCAGGACATACGTTCATTTTTCCTCAGTTGTTCCAGGAAAAACTGCATGTGCCACTTTCCTAATCTCAAATGTACAGGTGTTTCTTGTGTTTTCCTTTGTAAAAGGTAGTATCTGTATCTTCTGATAACATTGTCACTTAGCAGGTATTAATACCAGTGTTGAAACTAAATGTAAAGAGGAAACAGTTAAGCATGCACTGTAGGCTACTTTTCCATTTGCTGTAATCTAGTTGGACTCCCTCTTTGACATTCATGTAATGAAATTATTGTTTAGGGTGTTAATGTATGGTTATGGAAAATATATGTAGAGGGAAACTAGAAATGTCTGGGCCCCATTGTATGCTAATCCATGAAACAAATTTCTAAAAGCACCCAATAAATGGTGCTTCCAGATGTTTGACAATTAAGTTAAGAAAATAGGTCATTTGGTTGTTACCTTAAAAACAGATCTAGCTAATGCTGATGGAGAATTTATTATACATCCAGCCAACCTACAAGAATAAAGAGAAATGTAAGAAGATCCCTGGACTTAAATAATTATAAATCATTTGAAAAGATGATTAATGCTTAAGGAGAATTCAGATAAGGACAAACATACTCCAAACCAACCTGAACCAGTCTGTGTGTACAGGCAGCTCCCATTCTCTTCGGCGTTCTCCCCACCTCCTTGAATATCAGGGGAAAGCCAGACAGTACTCAACTTGGTCTGTAAGCGGACATTTTGAACTTCAGTCAGATCAGGTGAAACCTCACAACGGGTAACCCTAGTCTCTCAGTTAATGAATTTAGTGCTGGATGCAAAAATGTTTTTTATTACACCTACATGATTTGCAGCCTTCCCAGTTCCCACAGTGTCTCTTGTACAACAGGCCTCCATCTCGTCAGAGGGAGAAAAATCCCAGATGGGCTCCAAGGAAAACTAAAAGCAGACAGACTGCACCTTGGAATATCAGTGAACAACTTCAGACTTGTGCTTCGTGCTTTCACTTTATGGGGTTTTCTTATTTTGTGCTTGTTCCAGGATAAGTGGGCAGCACTTGACTTTTATATAGAAAACTGCTAACTCCAGCTATCTGTGAATTAAAAATCCTTTGCTTATCTGTCCTAATCCTTCTTTCTTATTGAATGCTGTAAACAAAATTAACATTATATAAACAACAACAACAAAAATACTCTCCATCTATAACAGATGGACTCCATTCATCCCAGTAGATAATATCTCATAAATGATTCATCACCATCACTTTAACCCAGAGCCTTTTGTATTTTGCACATCTAAGTGAATAACTATTAGTAAGCTTTATGCATTGCACTGTGTAAATTATCTTGGTTCCATCATAATCTAGGATATAGCACTGATATTTGGGGGAGGGGGGAAAGGGTCTGTTCTAACTATTCCTATGCTGAATCGCATGACCCAATAAGAGCTACAGACTATCAAACAGAACCAGATTCAATTTGAAACCTGATCTGGGCTTTTCCTTTAATACTTTTTTAGCATAAGTCTTATTTAGCACCTTAAAAACTAGAAATAATTTTTATTCTATAGGCCTTATAAATATTTTATGTTTGACAGTAGAGTTAATTGTAATAAATGTTTAAAATGCAGCTCTAAGGAGATACCTGACCTGAGTTTTCAAATACAGCCCTCCATTACCTTAGAGATACACCTTAAACTAACAATCCTATTTACCTGGTGCAAGTATAAAACAAAAACAAGATTTCTAAGGCAGTCTCGCTTTGATTCAGCTGCTGAATAAGGAAGCAACTGCCTCCTAATAATTCCAGGCCTTACTTCAGCTATCCAAGGCGGTGGCTAAACCACTGTTAAGGCAGATTTTTTTTCCCCCCACAAGCTGCATTGTGAAGCAGGGTATCAAATTCCAAGGATACTATAGTAATAGATTCCCATAGGATGAAGGAAATAAGAAAAGAGGTGGCTAGGAAGTACAAGTTAAAGCTGTAGGGTCCAGCACACACTCCTGGCAGAATGGAGAGGTCAGGTGGAAGGTCTTTGACTCCCAGTCTATTTCTCCAACTCCTCCCTGTGTGCGTACATTGTCACGCATTCCCAAACACAGCTGACAGCGCTGCCAATGCCCCAGGCCTTGCCACTTCCATCAAAACATACCTCTCTCCTCATCCATTTCCTCCATCACAGTGCTAACTATTCATTAACCAGTTCATACTGCAGTTAGTGGTTGCTGATTCTTCATATATTAGACTTCAGAGATAATCTTTTTGCTTCTTAGGGTTCTTTGTGCCCTAGGAAATGAGGGACATAGGAAAAGACATCTTCATTATCTTGCCAAAGATTGTGTAGAGGGTTGTTAACAGCACGTCATCCCAGACTCTGTGTACATATGCTGACATCACATTACTCATGTTTCATATTAAGGCTACATTTGACATGGATTGAGGAACAGAATGCAACCTGGTAATTATAGTTTCTTCTTAGCTGCATAATAATAAAATATATAAAATGTTATATACAAAATGTACATAAAGATGATCAAACTAAATGACAAGACATTTTTAAAAACGCCAAAGGAAAAATTATAAGGACAATAAAGAAGAGAAGTAAGGGTTTGTGAATTATCCCAAAGCAAACAAATAAAGGTTTGAAAATGCAAATGCAAGGAGGAAAATACAAACATTTTAAAGTGGATTGCCTTTTGCCCCAGTTCTGAACTTTGTTTATAAATAAAATAAAAGTGGCTAATTAGCATGAGTAGATCTTTAACAGCACACTGCCCTATGAGTCATTTTATGGTGCTTTTAACAAGCGAGGTCATTAATACAAGACAACACAAACCAAACAAATAATTTAGACACAAGCTTATCACACATAGTTTGGGGTTCCTTTGCACAATTTTTTGAAAGAAACAACCTGTTGGCATAATTGATTACCAATGGAGTAGACTCAGGGAGAAACTCCCTTCTAATTCTAACAAGGCAAGTTAACACTATGGTCCGAACAGAGCCTAAGGTGAAGACAGAAAGGAGGTTGCTAGCACTGTATACATTCACCTCTTCCCCATTTTTGTTTCTCAATCCCAGGCTCACCTGCACAGCCCAAAACCCTGAACAAGAAAAGGGGGGTTTTCTCTGTTCTTCACTTGGGCCATTGGCAAGGAAGAAGTACCACAGTGCCCATACAATCACAATGCAAAGCTTTGCCTGTAATGGGCAGAACTTAATGGCATGTCTCAGGCTCAGTTTGAAAACAACTATAGAATAACAGTTGCGAATGAGTTAATTTCTTGTTTACTGGCACCGTGGTATGGCAGTTAAGTTACACTCTGGAGTCAGATATTTCTACGCTCAAATCCAAGTTCTATAGTCATTCATTGGAGACCTTGGGCCTCAGTTTTCACATCTGTAAAAGGGATATAATAATATATATGCCTCACAGAATTGAGAATTAAGTAAGATAGTAATTTTCAAGCACTTAGCCAGAAGCTGGCCTGACATATACTATGTGTTCAATAAATCCTGATTCGTATTATTAACATTAACCTTACAGTACTACCACAAAAGCAGCAGACCATGATGAGAACACATAACTTGGCTACCAGGAACATTTTTTAGAAAGTAGTAAAAAAGTGACTAATATTAGTCTTCATTCCTATAGTTACCTTGATCAAAGCAAAGTTAAGTAAAACAAAGGCCAGTAGATGAAATGGTCAATAAAGCAAAGAAATCAAGAATTTTATCAAAGAGATGATCAGAGGCCAGATTTTAATACCTTATTTAAGCTAGGTAGGTAAACAGAACTGCCTCTGAAAAATGTCTTCAACATTGAATTCCAATAAGATCAGTTTATATTAAAAACTGCACACTTACTATAGCTTTGAAAGATGTTATCATTTAGAGAAACTGGGTAAAGGTTTTCCAGGACCAGGATCCATCTGTATTATTTCTTTTCTTTTTATTTATTTATTTATTTATTTATTTATTTATTTATTTATTTATTTATTTATTTTTTGACAGAGACAGAGAGAGATACAGAGACAGAGACAGAGAGAGAACTGGACTGGGGGAGCTCCCAGTTCAGCATATGGTTCTGCACGGGCCGGGGCCGGGATTCGATCCCTGGTCCCCGGCGCTGCAAAGTGAGTGCTTAACCCACTGAGCCATCCCGGCTTCCCCTGTATTATTTCTTATAACCACATATGAATCTATAATTATTTCAAAATACCTGATACAGAACATGGTATCACAGCATGTTTGATTCGAGGGGATCTGGGAGACAAATGGTATGACCTAACACCTTTTTGGCAAATCAAAAAGCTTTGTAGATGGTTAGCTGCTGATCAGAACTCATTTCACAACTCACTATTGCCTCTATATCAGTATGTATTTGTGGCCCCCTATTTGTTCAGCCCTTTGACAAAACCAAGAAGTAGGTGTCATCATCTGTAATTCACACACAGTGGAGGAAGGTACAAAAGTACATTATTATTTTAAAAGTTTATGATTCTGCATTTCTACCTAGTTCTAGCATATGGTTTGTAATAGTTTCCTAGGGCTGCCATAACAAAATATCACAAACTGGTGGCTTAAAATAATAGAAACTTATTGTCTTTCAGTTTTGGAGGTTGGAAGTCTCAAATCAAGGTGTCAACAGGGCCACGCTGGCTTTGAAACCTAAGGGGAGAATCCTTCCTTGACTCCTAGCTCTGATAGTCCCAGGTATTGTTTGGCTTATATACATGCATCACTCCAGTTTTTCACCTTCATATGGCATTCTTTCTGTGAGTCATTGCATCATCTTCCTCTATCAGTATTTTTGTTTATGTATAAATTTCCTCTTTTTACGAGGATATCAGTGGTATGGGATTAGGTCCACCTAAAAACTTTAAGTTGATTACCTCTGTAAAGACCCAATTTCCAAATGAGGTCACATTGAACTCATATCATAATACATAGTAAGTATACAATAGATATATGATCACTAACTGACAAAGGAAGAAAAGTCATTGACATTACAAACCAAGGAAACCACAGGTACCAAGTCATGAAGACGTAGATTACTGCATTCACTGGATACAACAAAGTAGTCTGAAGAGAGCTAAATAATAGTAATACAAAAGAGAGAAGAAATCGCTGAGAGAAAGTCAGAAACCTCTTAAGGAAGAGCTGAGATAGAAGCTTTGATATTACCCTATAGGCAACTTGCAGTGATGGCAAGGGGTTTTTCCAAAGTTCTTTACTGAACTATAAAGATGGAAGCAAAATAAGACATAGTGTCTGCCCTCAGAAACATCATTGTCATGCAGAAGAGATCATGGTGTGAACAAGTCATTACTGTTTAGTGTGTACTCTTAGAAAATGCTATATCTACAATATTTTAGGGGCTAGCCTACAGCAGACAGTGAACAATTGTTTGCTGAATGCTTTAAATGTGTATATGTGTTATTTTTTCATTATTGCAGATACACTAATAAAATAATAAAGGTAGTAATAACTAGGTTATTTTGTAAACACTGTGATAAGCACTTCAATATATTATCTCATGTAATCTTCACCACAATGCTCTGACTTGTGTATTATTGTTAACTCATTCTACATATCAAGAAAGCTAGGCTTAGAGAGGTGAAGTTACAGATCTAGGAAGAGGAAGAACTGGGATTTGATCCCAGATCCACATAACTTCTAAGCCCTGAATCTTACCTATTAAACTGTGGGGGTTAATTGGCAAACTTTCCAATTATCTTGGTTTGTGCTCTAATCCTAGAAGTTACTGGTTGTTTTTTTTTTAAGTAAATCATTATCTTTCCAACACAGGGGGCAAAGCTTCTAAAAATTTTGATTGAGTGAATTCAAGAGCAGTGTATTTGTCAAAGGCTATTAATCAGTCTATAATCAATGTGCAAACTCTTTGCTAAACAACTTGTTAGAAAATGTGTAAACAAGACAATTCCAGTTACAGCAGATATTAGCCAATAGTTAGGCATAGAGATACAACATAAAGGAACAGCATATGGCCCTCCACTTAATTATATTTGTAACACATCTATTGTATATGTAATGAACTTTTCTAGAAATCAGCTCCCTGGGACCCTCAGGTAATTGAAAATCATTCCTTTCTGCCTGATTCAAGAAAAAAAAATCAGTCTCATTAACAATAAAAATGGGGAAAAATCTAGTTGGAAGTGCAATTGTAAAAGAGAAGGTTACAGATAAAGAATTAATAAAATTATTTTGGGTTCAAACACATGACTTTTATTTGATGCCATGCCAGGAAGCAGAATGATCCAGTTGACAAGATCTTACCTTTGGAGTCCTATTTAGGGACCTATGGACCACTCCAAACCTGTTCACATATGTGATGTCCGCACACACACACATATGGTTTTATCAAAATTTTTTAGGATCCATCTTGCAAGAAAGGTTGAAAAACAAACCATCTTTATATAAATAAATAAATCAAGGTTCAGAGATGTTAAGGCACCTACATAGTACCACAAAGACGTTTGTGGAATGTCCAGATTAAGCTGGTCCAACCCACGGCTCACAGGTTTCATGTGTCTAAGGACAGCTTTGAATGCTGCCCAACACAAATAGTAAACTTTCTTAAAACATTATGACATTTTTTTTTTATGATTTTGTTTTTCTTAGCTTATCAGCTATCATTAGTGTTAATGTATTTTAGGTGTGGTCCAAGGTAATTCTTCTAATATGGCCTAGGGAAGCCAAAGGTTTGGACACCCCTGATTTAGGACAAGGCTGCATCCCAGCCTGGCATTTCACCTCCTACCCCAAAAGTTTAATAAACTGTGGGCTTGAATGTGGTCCACAAACTACTGCACACAAAGATTAATGTCTAGAGCAGGGGTTCCCAACCTTTTTATACCCTAGGGCGCATTCTAAAATATCGGTAGGGAGGCAGCACCAGCTATTTCTAAGGATATTTATTATTGAACAAGAATAAAAAATAATAAACAAAAATAATTTCAAAATATTAAATTTATTGTACAAATTATATACACACAAAGAAACATATATACAAAACGTAATACAAAGTAAATAAAAAACACACGTATAATAAAATCATTTTAAAAAACATAAAAGAAAACAAAAATAAACAATCTGTCAGTGTGATCTTTGGCATTGCATTTCATTGGCCAGTGCCTCGTAATTAGGAGAGTATGACGACAGCTCTGTTAGCAAACAATTATTAAGATGCTCATTGGCAAGTCGAGATCTATATCGTGATTTTATTAAATTCATGTTTGCAAACAAAGATTCGCATAAATACATTGACCCGAAAAACAATTTGATTTTATATGCCGCTTTTTTAAAAAATGGGAACCTTTCTTTGTCGACTATGTTCCATAAGTCCTCTGATATTAAGGATTTTAGCAAAATATCGTTCTTAAGGTTCAAAATTTGTAACTCTAGTTCTACTGCTTTCCCCTGAACAAGGTCTGCAATACATGCAGCTAGTTCTATTACATTTATTTGGCAAGTAAAAGGATTGACACAGAAGGAGACAATTGGCTCAATATTTGTAAACTGCAGAAATCTTTCTTCAAACTGTTTTTGAAGCACTTGCAGGGTCTCAATAAATAATGACACGTTTAATTCATTGTCACCTAGCATTTTCCTCAGATATGGGAAGTGTGCGAGAGACTTGATATGCAGATGTGATATCAACAAAATCAATTTCGCTTTCAATGCGTTTACAGAGCTTATCATTTCAGCTATATTTTTGTCTTTTCCCTGCAACTCCAAATGGAAAGAATCTAATTTTTCCATGGTGTCAGCAAGAAAACCCAAATCCACCAGCCAGCAAGAGTCTGTTAGTTTATCATCATTTTCATTTTTATCATGTATAAATGTTTTTATTTCTTCAATTAAGTTCACAAATCTTGTAAGAACTTGACCTTTACTGAGCCAACGTACTTCAGTATGCAGAATGAGATCGTGTTCCTTATCTTCAGTATCTTCTAACAGGGCCTTGAAAAGTCGGTGTTCCAATGGAGCTGCTCAAATAGAGTTGATTATCTTTGTGACTATTTTCATAACATGTTCAAAGGGCAGTATTTTACAACACAAAGCTTCCTGATGGATAATACAGTGGTAGGACATAAAGTTTGAAAATGATTCATCTTTCCTGCAAAGGGCAATAAATCCTTTGTTTTTATCAACCATTGCTGGTGCCCCATCGGTAGTTATCGCGGACAACTTATGCAAAGGCATGTTTATGGACCTGGCGTATGTTCTGAAAGTTTTATAAATATCCTCACCTTTCATCTGTCCTTTCATTGGTAATATTTGCAACAGCTCCTCTTTTACTGTGAAGTTACTAAATGCCATTCTCACCATAACTGCCAACTGTGCGGTGTCTGATATATCTGTTGACTCGTCAAATTGCAGAGAGAAGCACTCACATATTTCCAAGTCAGTCTTTAACTGAGTTTGCAAGTCTTTTGAAATTGCGTGTATTCTTCTTGTGACTGTGTTATTTGACAACTGTAGGTCCTGTATCGCTGACATAATCTCACGCTTGTTAGAATATTCCTCAAACAAACAATCGGCTGCAGTCAGAAATGCTTCTTTTAACAATTCACCATCCTGGAAAGGATTTTTCTTCTTTGCGAGCATGTGAGAAATTTTGAAAGAAGCAATGGTTGCCTTTTTAGATTTTTCCTCATGTCTAGTGAAAACAGTCTGTTGAGTAGTTAAACTTCATTTTAGTTGATTTATTTCTTTCTTTCTTACTTCAGATTTAAGTGGATAATTTGTATCAAAAGTGGTATGACTTGTCCGAAAGTGACGTTCAACATTGTTTTTTCAGCACTGCAATACTACTGGCACACAACCGGCAAACGCATTTACCTTTTAAATTAATGAAACAATATGATTCCTCCAGTCTGTGTTAAAATTATAAGTTTGTTTTCTCTTATTTGGTCCACTCATTTTAGGACTAAAAAAATAAAAATAAAAATAGTTATAGAACTACAATATCATATCAAATTGCCACCATAATAATAGATTACCTACCTCGCTTTTAGTTCATTTAAAATCGAATATATTGGGGAAGCTGGGATGGCTCAGTGGGTTAGGCGCTCACTTTGCAGCGCTGGGGACCGAGGATCGAATCCCGGCCCCGGCCCGTGTGGACCCATATGCTGAACTGGGAGCTCCCCCAGTTCAGTTTTCTCTCTGTCTCTGTATCTCTCTCTCTCTCTCTCTCTCTCTCTCTCTCTGCCAAAAATAAATAAATAAAATAAATAAATAAATAAATAAATAGAATCGAATATATCAAAACACTGTGATCCTAGCTAACCGTCACGACCCGATCAGTCCAGCAACCGCAATCAAAATGGCAACTTGGCGTCTCCCGGTTGGGGGGAGGAGAGTTTAAAGAGCGCAGCGGCTAAACAAGACGCGACATGTGCAAAGGCGAAAGCTAGGGAAAAACTTATACATATGATATCTCAAACATACCAACAAATATAATAAACCTGTGTAGATACTCAAACAATATTTTAAAATTCTAACAAATGTATAAAAATAAATGATAGTTTTACTTAGTGTTTATGAAAAACTTCTGATGCAGTCAAATAATGGCGGGCGCACACAAATCGGGCCGCAGGCGCCATGGAGCCCGGGCACGGGGTTGAGAATCCCTGGTCTAGAGAAAGCAAATATTACCCTATTACTTCACATTGCAGCCTGATAACTTCCAATAGTTTACAAGATGTAAAAGTGCCACTTTAGGTCATATACTTTGAGGTAAATATTTACAGTCTACTAAGCACTTATTTGTTTATATTTTAAAAGAAATTAATCCTTCAAGTACTCTGTTGGTCTTCTATTTAAATGGAATGTAAAAGGGACCCCTGCTTTCCTCCTTCCTCTACCCTCACAGCCCCCTCCACTGCTGTGTGATTGACACACTGCTGTGTGATTAACCACATCTGCCAGCAGCAAAAACACAATCTTCTTGCTACTAAGAACCAGAGGCCACCAGCACTTGGAGTGTAATTGACCAGCATCCCACAGAGAATGCATTCTTTAAAGCACCAGCAAAGCTTTTCCATCGAGACCAGGAAGCAAACCTGAAGGCTAGTCTGGAAAGTGTTAAAACAATGAATTTTATTTTTTCTTGAGTGAATATAGAAACCCTGCACATTAAGGACTAGACTCTTAGCACCATTGTTATATTAGCCCTGAACTAGATATACATTTTTTGGCATACTTTATACAACTGTGGAATTCTGAGCAGGACCCACACATTCAATATTCCTGATTCATTCAGAATCTTACTGTCACATGACTGGGGGTTCAAATTTTCATTGAACCCTAGACATACAACTCTTCCTGCAGCCTACCCCTCTACTTTTGGTTTTCCTAGCGGCACTGTATGGCAGACTCAAAATAGCAAAGGTTTGAAACAAGGAAGCCATGTCTCCCCTTCCTGGTTTCACCACCTCCACCATCACTACCATGTATATTGGCTCAAAGAATTACAAAAACAGGGTATTGGTCAATAGCACTGGCCAGAGACCAACAATTTTATTCACCCTGAGGGACTGTGCTCTAACTTGTCCTTTCCACTAAATACAAATGCTACAGGGTGGCTTTCATTTGATTATGTTAGACTCAGATAGAGTGTGATATATGCTTGCTTCCAGGATTGCCAAATACCTATGCTTGTTGCTTAGATGCTGCAAATTGACAAGAGGATGTTCTGTGTGTTTATATTTTAAGTGATAAGGAAATGTATGTGCTGTTTGCTGCCATGACAGTGAGGGAGCTTTGATGACAAAAATGTCTCCAAAGAGATGAGTGAATTGGCCCTTTCAGAGAGCAGGGCTGCCAAGAAATCGAGGGAGTGGGGGTGGTGTCAGCTTCAGGGAAATACAGTCTGGCCTATAAATTAGGCAAATCACTTTCCCTTATAACTGTACTTTAGAAATTGATTTTTATATTAAAATGGACAGACAGAGAGGACATTCAATTAACATGTCTCACCTTCATTTCTTTTGGTTCAATTTAACTGTGTTAAAGCTCTGAGCACCACTGAAAATGAATTTAACAAATTATTTCAAAGTTTGTAATCCCTGATTAGAATCAGATCATATCAGATCATTGTGCTCTTTCTACTGCAAGCATCAAAATACTTAAAAGGAGTGTGTGTGTGTGTGTGTGTGTGTGTGTGTGTGTGTGTGTGTGTGCGTGCGCGCGCGCTCACATGCTAGGGAGAGGAGTTAATTGTTGGGATGGGGTGGGGGGAGTATGTCATTTTCAAAATAACAGGAAAATCTTTATACTGCTGGGCACCAAAATCTCATTTCACACTCACTAGTCCACAACCAACCTCAAGATCATCTGTCCTCAGATCAATTTGCTTATTTTGGACAACTTAATTGGCACCCAACAGTTAAAAAAAGCAGTCCTTCATTTACAAATATTTATTGAGCTCCTAAATTGTGCATACAGTAATGGAAAACAGACTAAGTCTTCCACAGGAGATAGACAAAGAAATATGGGCTACATTGTCATATGCGTTGCTATAAAGATAAATATACATTAAAAAAATTATCTATAAAGCAGGGTAATGGGATTAACAGAAACAGGTGCTGCTAGTTAACATGGAATGAGGAGGGGAATCCTCTCTGAAGAAGTAGTTTTGAGCAGAACTGTACTGCTGAAACAGCAATGCCACTCAAACATTTGGGGCATAGCATCCCAAGCAAAGGAAACAAAGAGCAAAGAAAAAGGTCCTTGGATAAGAAAGTTACTTGCAAGGAGACTGGTGTGGCTGAGCCACAGGAAGCTTGGAAGGTAGGAAGTAGGTCAGAGAGGTAACCAGGGGCCCAGGCATGTAGCTTTTTGTAGGCCATGGTAAAAATGAATTTAATACTAAATATCATTAGACAGCTTTGAGCAGAGAAATAACACAATCTGCTTTATATTTTTAAAAAATTCCAACCAACAGGAATTTAAATCCCCTTTAATTCATTCCTATTTACAACTTTCATCTTTGGTTTACAAATTCAGTTGATTCTTCTTCATGTATTCATTTTCTTATTTCCAGCTCCATTCTAGATCATATTTGCATTTCCTTATACATGGATCATCACAAGACACTTCTGGCCCTAATATTATCAACCACTATAGCCTCAAGTCAAGAAAAACTCAGCTGATCTCCATATCTACCCCTAAAATAGCCTGACTCATTCTTAATCCTAAGCCACACCCTTCCTCAAATGGGATTTGTTCTCCCTTTATATTATATATATGTATATATACACATATATATATACACACACACACATACACACACACACATATATATACACACATACATATATATGTATGTATATGTCTGCATATACTGTTCAGAAAGTATCTAGCCATGTAATATATATAATATATATTTTGACAATTAATTTTGAGAACTTGCAACTGTATATCTGAATTGGTAGCATTGTCTAAACAACTCAGTAAGGTTTCATAATCTTGGTATATCAGTGTCTCATAGCTGTGTTCGTGTCGACGTGTGGCAGTGTCTTTCTGAGTGGAGTTCATTATTGCTGTTTTTGTGTGCCACCAAAAGAATTTCAGCACTTGAACTGGTGCAATGCACAAACATTAAATTTCTTGATAAACTTGGCAAGAGTGAAAGTGAAACCAGGGACATATTAGTACAAGTTGATGGGGATAATGCCATGGGTTTGGGGGGGGGGGGGAATGGCAGTGTATAAATGGATTAAATGGTTTTCTGAGAGGAGAGAAAGCATCACTGATGAAGAGGGGTCAGGGCAGTCAGTAACAAGCAGAAGAGATGAAAATATTGCAAAAATTTGTTGAATTGTGCATTCAAATCTTCAACTGATAGTGAGAAGCATAACAGACCAAGTAAACATCAATAGAGGAAGTTAAGAATTTCTTCACTGAAAATCTTGGCGTGAGAAAGGTGCGTGCAAAAATGGTCCTGAAGGAGCTCACTGATAAACAAAAGCAGAGTCAAAGTTTGCCAGGACATTTTGGAGAGGCAAGGTTACATTTTGGGCCATGTCATCACTGGTAATGAAACATGGGTATAGCAATACAACCCTGAAACAAAGTATCGAAGTGCACAACAGAAGTAAATCAATTCTCCATGACCAAAAATGTTCCATCAGTCCAAATCAAGAGTCAAAACAATGTTGCTAATCTTTTTTGATATCAGAAGGATAGGTCATTATGAAAATATACCAACTGGACAAGCAGTCAACCAAGTTGATGATTTGTAAGTGCTAAAAAGGCTGCATGAAAAAGTTAGGCCAAAACAACCTGAACTTTTCACCAACGACTCATGGCTCTTGCAATACAACAATGTATTAGCTCACATGGCACAGTCTGTGAGGGAGTTTTTAGCCAGTAAACAAATAGTTGTATTGGAAAACCACCCCTATTCACCTGATCTGGCCCCCAGTGACTTTTTTCTTTACTTGTAGATAAAGAAAATATTGAAAGAAAGACATTTTGATGACATTCAGGGCATCAGAGGTACTATAAAAATGGCTCTGATGGCCATTCTAGAAAAAGAGTTCCAAAATTGCTTTGACGAGTGGACTAGGTGCTAACATTGGTGCATAGCTTCCCAAGGGGAGTACTTCAAAGGTGACCTTGGCAATATTCAGCAATGAGGTATGTAACATTTTTTCTAGGATAAGTTCATGAACGCTATTGTCTTTTGAGACTTAATTCACAAAGTACCCTCTTCTCTGAGGTACTTCTAAATGGCTTCAATTCATAATTTCTGCAGTGGATATATCCAGTACAACCCATTTTGATATGTATTTTTATATTCTACCTTGTAATACCATGTACTTGCTTCATATAATTATACACAGTCTTCACAATAAAACTGTAAGCTCCTGGGGCATTATTGCTTCTATAGCCAACTCAATGGCTTGTACACACTTCAGTATATCTTCAAGCAATGCTTAAAATCATAAACCTTTTAAATCAAAGAAAAGTTAAAGCTCTCCATTTCTGATTCTTCATTTTATAAGTAAGAAAAGTAAGACCCAGGGCTATGAATGGCTTTGCTCAGGGTCATGTCACTACTTACTAGCAGAAGAAGAAGAACTCAAGCACAGGACCCCTGACTCTTTCTCAGACATTGTGCTGACAATCTCAAAAAATCAATTTCAACAACTTATCTTAGTATTGCCACATTCTATTATGGCTACACATTTTCATTCTTTTTAAACTTAAACACTTTTATTTTTTACCATAACACTGTTGTGGAGAGATCAGATGACCTCCACCAATTATGACAAACAAAATTATGATTCTCAGTGACACACAGGAGAAACCAGCTCTGGATGGCTTTAACAAAAGGGAACTTATTAGATAAGTATCAGAAGGCTTGCAGAATTGATGGGAGCCTTGAGAATTCATAGAAAGCATAGGGACTCTAGAGGGCTGGGTAGCAGGTTCCACAGGATACCAGCATGGGGTGAGTCTGAGCAATCAAGTACCACCATGATAAATGACTGCCCCAACTGCTCCTTCTATCCAGTGCTACATAGTCAAGACTCAAAGACCCCCACCCACCTACAGAGTGGTGGATTATGCATTAGCAGGTACCAGGAAATGGGGAGAATAAATGTCTGGACCCTTCAACCATCACAGTAGAAATCAGGAACAGAACATTTCCACCAAGACCACTCATGAAGGGGCTTAATAATCCAAAAGGATATTGTGTACTCTGTAAAAGGAGACTGAAAGGAATTCAAACAAATCTCAAATGTCCAGTACATCAACCATCTCCACAGAGGTCAGGAAAACTTTTAGATCTTCAATTTTATTTCTGCTTGGAATGACAGAATGAAGTAGGGACAGAGTGAGAAGATGAGGGAATGAGATAAGCATGCAGGTTTGCTTGCTTTGCAAGGGGACCCACCACTTGTTTGAAATGGGTCAGATCACTTCATCTGAGATGAAATGCCAAAGCATCAGTACATACATCCAATTCAACTGCCACTGATTTTCACACAGGGAAATGGTTTCAAAGTGCTGCTATAACCAAACAAAGTGAAAATCAGAATCCTCCCAAGACGTATATTTTAATACAAGTAGTTATAGTTCTATGTTGATTTCTTAGCCCCTGAATGTTATCAGTTCAATTAAGTTGATAACATAAGTTTTATTTGCCTGAATTTTACCAGAGACTTTACATACATCAGCTCATTTATTCCTTAGGGGCAGCGGAAGGACAAATTCACTATTATTATTCCACTGTTTAGGCAGAATAACAGAGGCTCAGAGAGTCCAAACTAGAATTTGAACATCTATCTATATGACTTTAAAGTTTCTAAGCTTTCTATCAGGTTATTTTTTAAAACAAAAGAAAAGAAACAATAGGGGATACATGTAAAGAGTATTTGGATGAAAGTTCCAGCTGGAGCAGTTATAGGTATGCAGCTTTGGGCAAACCATTTTAACTTCCCTGTACCTTAGTAATTTCATCTAGAAAGTGGGGATAACCAATAATCACTACTTTTTTCCTAAGACTGTTAAGAGGAACACATGTGAAAGGATCTTTAAAACTGTAACTTGTAAACCTGTAAAATGTTATTTAAATAATTCTTAGCAATTACCATTATTGTGATGTGTAAGACAACTGGAGACAAGTAGGACACAGGCTCAGACACAGAAAATAATTTGGCTGTAAATGGAATGCTGGTGAGGTAGGGAAAGTGGCCTTAGAATGTAACTTTGCTCTGATTGAGTCTACATGTGTATGAGAAGCGGGAGTCAGAAGTATCTTGAGAGACTGAGCCCAGTAAAATCTGAATTAGGGTATTATTTTGCAGCTGGCTCACTGTTACAGGAATGAATGAAACAAAACCATTGAATTTAAAGACAGTCTCGTTATTCTTAATAGATTGGTTGCCTTACAACATTTTGGAACTGCCAGAGGAGGCATGATTACTTTTATGTAACTTTAAAACTCTCAGATAAGTGGAGAGTAAAATTAAGATGTTTCCTCTTTACAACTGCAGGTAGAGTAAATTGCACTGCTAGATGAAGGACAGGCATGTGACAACTTTTATATTACAAATGAATGTCTTTATAAGCACTAAAAATTTGTATGTGGAGAATGATTTCCCCCATTTGGTAGGATTATAGAAAACTAATGTATTGCAAATCAAAGCCAAAAGAGCAAAGTGGAGCCAACTACATAATAACCATTCAACAGAAGTGCAAATTCAAGAAAAAAAAAAAATACTTGTTTTAATTTAAAGACATTTCTGTTTGCAGGAAATGTGAAAATAGGAGCACCCAAACTGGTGTGAACATAAACTTACTTCTAGTTTACACCTTGCCAGTTTTCCTTCTTTTTATTGGAGTTTATGAATCATAATCAAAACCTGAATATTGATTTATAAATATTGTGCAGTGTGTACTTAAATACACCTTTCTAACATCCAAATCTGTCTATTACCATTTGCCCCTCCCTTCAATTACAATGAAGAAATGTCTTTCCTCCTTTCAAAGGCCAAGACTTACACATGGAGTAATTCCAAACCTTTCAATCTTTCAGAAACCCTACCAACAAGCCCACCTTTCTGTAGTACCATCAACAACCTTTAAGCTCCTTTCCATTATCACTCAAATATGAGTATCTCTCACCTAGGAGTCTGGGAAAACCTTTTCAGCTATGGTTCTTTCCCTCTAGACTAGAACACTAGATGGCCAACAGTCTCAAAGCTAGATATTTGGTCTCAGCTTATTTATTCTCATGGACTCTTCATTTCACTCAAATCAGGTATCTGCCCACACTAAAAACCATTTTTTTGACAAAAAGTATTCATGTTGTTTGATTGAACAGGACTTTTTTCATCTTCATCATTCTCAATTTCTCAGCAGCATACAAGACACGTGACCAGTTGCTCTTCTCTTCTTCCTTTAGCTTCCTTAACAGTATACACAGCCCCATGTTTTCTATCATTTCTCTCTAGTTCAAACTTGTCCAACCTGTGGCCCACAGGATCCATGTGACCCAGGAGAGCTTGGAATGTGGCCCAACACAAATTTGTAAACTTTCTTAGAGCTTTATGATATTGTTTTGTGGGTTTTTTTTTTCCTTTTTTAGCTCATAAGCTATAGTTAGTGTTAGTGTATTTTATGTGTGACCCAAGACAATTCTTCTTCCAACATGACCCAGAGAAGCCAAAAGACTAGACACACCTGCCCTAGCTATTTCTTAATCTCTCTATTTTTAAAGATTTGTTATTGTTTTTGACAGAGACAGAGAGAGACAGAGAGAAGGTGGAGAGCCCAGAGCAGCCTCCACAGCCATAAGTCATCAGTTTTTGACATGGCTTCATTGCACACAAGTGGGCGGGTGCTGCACAGGGTGGGAACCGGTTCAGGGCACCTCCTGCATGGGAGGCACACACCCTGAACCATGGGGACAAACCAGACCCTCCCACATGGGAAGCTTGCCCCAGCAAGAACCAAACTGGGTACCTCCCACATGGGAAACACACTCCAGTTCAACACATGGGTCTACATCCACCAGGGCGGGGATCCAATCTTTAGTCCCCGGGGCAACAAAGCAAGCATTTAACCTGCTGAGCCATCCCAGCTTTCCCTTCATGATCTCTTTTGCTGGTTCTTCTCTTTTAGCTGGTATTAAGTGTCCTGGACACTCTGTTTTTTCTCATATTTTATTCTTTCTCTAAGCAATCTCATTTACTCCTATTGACTTTAAATTCCAACTATATAAGGGGTATTCAAAAAGAAAAAACAATGCAGCCATTGTCAAAATAATGAGAACAGTTACATGGCTGGATACTTTCTGGACAGCCCACATATAAAATGGCTCCCAAATTTATATTTTCAACCCAGTCTCTTCTTCAAGCCTTTAGAATTAAGTATCCAATTTACTACTTGAAGTTTCCCCTTGGTGGCTTCACAGGTATTTCAGTAGCCCAAAGTCAACTTTTGATATCCCTTCTTACTTTGTATTGGTGACTCTTTCAAAGTATTCCCCCTCGGCATTCGAGTTCATTAAATATACTCATTGTCCACACCAATAACCCCAGAGTTAGGCTCGACTTGAAAGGCCCTGTATCTAGTCTATAGACTATAGTTCCACAATATATATACCTCATTCCTCTCAACAACAGCTAATAATCAATTTGAAATTATTAGCATACTTCACTGGGACAACTACAACAATGTCCTAATTGATCTCTCATTTCTAGATCTAATTCTTCCTATACATGGGGATGTATGCTTTTAAATGCAGCTCTAATTATCCCATTCCCTTAGTTAAACCCTCTGTGGGGTGTTAAATTGCAATTATGATAAAAATCTTTACATATCTGAGAGGTTTTCATATATGGTAGCTTTATCCTGGTCTTTAGTCATGAATATGAGTCATGCATGAGAAGAGGTTACAACCTGCAAACCCACTGGAGAACCAACTGGAGACAGCCCTGCCTTCACTGTGCTTGGAAGGACAAATGTCATGTGGACAAATTTATATGGGTCTGCTAGACTGAGAAATAACATTTTAATCATATTATTAAAAGAATATCATTAATAAAATTATTTTATTAATATATTCTTTTACCACCTATAACTAACTCTACCCTTCCATAAGATGACACAAAATAATACTAAATTACTAAAAGCATCTTTTTCAGAAATTCTTAAAAGATGAAAAATTACTAAAAATAGAATTATTCTCCCATTCAATAACCAACAAATATTTTTGCTCCCTTGAGTACACTGTGAATAAAAAAGAAAAAGAAATTAAAAAACCTTTCTTAAACCTCTGAAAACTTTTCTGTTCAAGATCTGTATTTTCTTTTCTTTCTTTTTTTTTGAGAGAGAGAGACACACACACACACACACACAGAGAAAACTGAACTGGGGGCACTCCCCAGTTCAGCACATGGGACCACACGAGCCAGGGCCGGGATTCGATCCTGGGTCCCCGGCACTGCAAAGTTAGCACTTAACCCACTGAGCCATCCCGGCTTTCCCTATTTTTATTTCTTAACTTTATTAAATGTATTGGAGTGAACTTGCTCAGCAAAGTTATATAGC
This sequence comes from Craseonycteris thonglongyai, assembly GCA_004027555.1. Lineage (NCBI taxonomy): Eukaryota > Metazoa > Chordata > Mammalia > Chiroptera > Craseonycteridae > Craseonycteris > Craseonycteris thonglongyai. Next base: position 25,852 of record PVKE010021720.1, read on the forward strand.
TTTCAAGTGTATGTTTCTATAATATATCATTTATATTTTGCATATTTTAATGTAATATAAGTTTTGGTTTTCTTATCTTCAAAATTATTTACATAGGAAAATAATGTATATACATATTTATAATATGCATTATTTTTCTGGAGGGCCAGAAAAAGATGTTAAATGTTAATTCTTTAAAATCAAACACACAGGGAAAAGCCGGGACGGCTCAGCGGGTTGAGCGCTCGCTTTGAGGCCATGAGGACCGAGGATCGAATCCCGGCTCCGGCCCAGGCAGGACCCACGTGCTGAACTGGGGAGTTCCCACAGTTTGGTTCTCTAACTGTCTCTGTCTCTATCTCTCTCTCTATCTGTCAAAAAGTAAAATAGAAATAACTATGCACTG
>PVKE010021721.1:0-26238 GCA_004027555.1 Craseonycteris thonglongyai
CCCACCCCACCCTTACCCCCAGCCCATCCCAACCCCACCCTCACCCCCCCCCCCCCCCACCCCCACCCCCACCTCAGCCCCACCCACCCTGCTGGCCTCCCACCCTGAAACAGCGCACTGAAAGGAGACTTTAGGGAGCCGGGGCAGCAATCCCGTGCCCCTGCTGTCAGCAGTTGCATCCCTTTTGCCGTTCTTCCTTTTGCAAATAAGCTTGACTTTAGCTTGGAAAGGGCCCTAGGGAAGCAGCGCCAATCCCCAGGGATGTCAGTTTTCCCATATTTAAGAACACCCACCCATGTCCAGAGCCATCTAGTATCTCAGTGTTCAAACCCTCCCCTCTCCTCTTACCTTCCACGTGTGGTGCACACGTGGCTCCCTTGTTTTCTTCCTCTTCGGACTGGCTTCAAGGCCAGAGAAAAACCTTGCTCCAGGTGTTATCCTACGGACAGTGCCTGGCACAGAATCTGCACTCAAATATTTATTGCATTGTATGCTAATTTTTTAGATGAAAGAATAAAAAGCTTGGGATCCTGAATAAAATTCAAAAGCTTAGGGGGTGGAGGAGGGGTGTAACAACTCAACTCTGTCCCTTTCTCGACTCCCTCCCTGCCGTCCCCCTAGGGGAAGTAGAGGGGTATTTAGTGTTAATGCTGTCATTTGATTACAGCAACATCCAAAAGACTGAAAAAATCCAATCAACGCCAGAGCAGAAGTGCACACGCAGGGGGGCTGTTTCCTTGGAAATTTTCAGCTTTAATTACTTTCCAAAGAGAAGTATCCAAACAACTTCCTTGACCCTCTGGGGAGAAGTAACAATTGGACAGAAAGTCATTTCTGTGGCCTTTTGCGGAGAGTGCGTGTGCGTGCGTGTGCATGTGTGCGTGCGTGTGACAAGCGCATGCGTTGCACCCGCACCGGCTTGCCCTGTCCGCAGGGCGCCTTTGCCAGCCGGTCTATTCAAACGCCGAGGCCGTGGGCCGGCGGCACAGTGCCTGCCGCCGCAGTAGCGGCTGAGATCATGCTGTTGATTTTGTTTTAAGAGAGCAGCCCAGTCCGCTGTGCAGAGTACACAGTGTTCTCTTCCGTGAACCGAGCTTGAACTTTTCCAACCCACTTTGTATGAGGAGCCATACAGACACAGAGGGGAAAACACAGGGAAGATAACCCCCAAATCCTGAAATCTTAACGTTCTCTCTGATTTTGTCCCAGATCATTTGCTTTTCACTGCTCAAAATTAAAAATGCCAGGCATTACAGTTCTCAAAAGAACAAAATGCCTGTAATGTCCCTTTTCACCGGACTTGGTGGCATTAGAAATTAACGCTGGAAATTTGTCACTGGCTCCCCTCAGATTTCTCTGTCTGTCTCTTTTCCCTGGCATTCAAGGGACTATGACAACAAGTAAGAGATAGGAAAGGCCCTCAGTGCTTGTGACTTCTCCTCGGTTTTTAGGTGATCGTGATACCACAAACAGTGTTTGCCAGTTTACTGGGGTTTTGGGTCCTTGGCCTCCATAGAAGTCACCAGCTTGAGATGGTGCCGATGCTTGGTAAGGTGATTTGAAATTTCTCTTGGAAGCAATCGTTACCGAGCCTTAGGGCCAAATCTACAGTTTGGGACACACTGATCAACGGTTTCGGGGGTAAGAACTCTATAGGATAGGCAGCAGTAGTTTTCCAAGTGATCTTTTTTAATAACAGTGGATTCTTTTTTTATAGTGAAATTTACCAAAACCCCACTGGTGAAGTGGCAGAGCATAAATTTGCTGTGGGTTTGAGTCTCTTACTTGGCGCACATATGATATGGGCAAGCCATGGCTTCTAAAACTTGGCTGGTGAAAGGGGCATAAAGCTTGTCTTGTGAACTCGTAGAGGCATTTATATGTGTCAAGTGCTTAATCGATGTACCAAGACTATTCTCTTGAATTCACAGCTCCACCACCTACCTCCTATTTTGAGGGCTGCTGTCTTGTGGATCATGCTCACTGCTGGTAACTGGGAGATTTCTACAAGAGTGCTTTATTTTGGAGATGATCTAGTTTGTAGAGATTCCTGTGACCTTTTTTATTTTCCAAGTTAACATGTCATCAGATTATTGGTTAATTAGTTCATTCATTTCTATAAACTTCCATTGAATTCTTGCTATGTTTAAGTTACTAGATGGGATTTAAGAGTTGGGAGATGAGTAAGATATGTTCAATGCTTTCAAAGCGTTTACATATTGTCCAGTGGGAGAAACAGAAATATACACACATGCATATAACATATGCATACATATATACATACATAATACATGCATATGTGATATGATACAAGGGAGGCTGATACATGTTTAATGGAGGAACAAGTAATGAACTGTAAAGGCAGAGTATTACAGGAACAAGATGAGGATTCTAATAGGTAAAAATTGAGACAAAAGCAGTCTAGACAGCAAAACAAAGGAGTCATGAAAACATGATCTTTGTAGTTAATAAAAATTATGTAGTATGTTTAGATAATGTGTAGTATTTGCAGCTGAGCAGTTGATGCTTGAGTGCGTAGGAAAAAGGAGAAAAAAAGATCACAGATGTCTGCATGCCCTTGCTGCTCACTGCTAACCTTCCTTGCTGATTTTGTATGAATCTTTGGAACCCTTCTCAACAGAACTCTTGGAGAAGCCACCACTAATCAGCTGAAGCTGGCCTTTGGGATACAATCATTTGTCATTCCTGGCTTGGGCCTCAAATCCCATGCTTACATATTTGTATTTTATTGGGATGTTCTCAGGGGAAGTTATAGCATGTTTTTAAGAGTTAGAATGATATGATGAATGATATGATTCAACCTGTGTTTTTGTAAGGTAGCTGATGGCCATGAGAAGGACCATGAAAAAGCGGAGGGATTGGAAACCTGGAGACCAGTAAAAAATCTACACGAACTGTCTAGAACAGTAGGAGAGGGAGGGAAAAGTAGGGAGGACAGATAGGGCACTGGGGTGGTGGAAATGATAGGACTTGGTGATGACAGAGGGAAAAGAAGACTTGATGATAACAGTTTTCTCATCTGGGTGATGGAGAGGAAGGAGGACTGCTATGGTCTGAATGTGTACCCCTCAAAGTTCATATATTTAAATCATAACACCTCAAAATTATGGTGTTAGGAGATGGGAGCTTTAGGAGATGCTTAAGTCACAAGGGTGGAGCTCTCATGGATGGGGATAGTGCCTTATAAAAGGTTCCACAGAGATCCCTAGGCCTTTCTGCCTTGTGAGGCTGCAGGAAGTCATTCACCTGGAGGAAGGCACTCATCTAAGCGTGCAGTGCCGTGAGCTTGGACTTCCAGTCTTCAGAACTGTGGGGAATATATGTTTATTGATTAAAGATTTACTTTATTGTTTTTGACAGAGAGAGCGAGAGAGACAGAGACAGAGAGACAGAGAGACAGCGAGAAGGGGGAGGGCCCAGAGCAGTCTCCATAATTGTATGTCATCAGTTTTCAATATGGTTTGATTCCACACAGGTGGCTGATTCCACACTGGCCTGGGGGCCTACTGCATGGGAGGCACACCCCCCTCGAACCAGGGGCCAAACCAGGAGGTGGGGGTGACAAGAATTGAACTGGGGGCTTCCAGCATGGGAAGCACACCCCAGTTCAGCATATGGGTCCGCACAGGCTAGAACCGGGATTTGCTCCTTAGTCCCTGGGGCTGCAAAGCAAGGTCTTAACCCTCTGAGCCATCCTGGCTTCCCCTATTTTTATTGTTTATAAACTACCCAATCTGTGATATTTTGTGATAGCATCTTGAACAGACTAAGACAGGGGCCAAGAGAAGGAACACAGTAAGAGGGCTTTGTACTTTTCTTTCAATCAAGGGAAGATGATGTACTGAGTTTCAGACAAGTTGAACTTGAGGTGTCTTTGGGACATCTATGGAGAGTATTCCAGCCATCAGTTGGAAATACATATTTGAAGTTAAGAGCTAAAAAAGTAACTCAGGACTCAGCCAAATAGAGAAAACAATGAGAACTTTGGGAGCATTTGTCAAGTGAGCTATGCAGGTCATTTATAGGCCTTTGGAAAGGAAGCTAGGTTAGATATTAAGAGGTGTTGATGTTAATGAACACCAGAGGAAGAGCATCCAAGAAAGAATATAAATTCCTAACAATATGAGGCATGATTAGTTAAATGTAGTCCTCAACTCCTATACCTGATTCTTCTTTAATACAGAACAATGACTCACCTGAATGTGACCTGTTTAATGTCTGTTTGAGAATTAAAGAAAATAGGTAGTTGTCCACTGCACGTCTCTCTTTTTTTTTTAAGATCAACTTGGTTTCTTAAATATATTTTTATTTATTTTTATTTTTGACAGAGAGAGGGAGAGATACAGAGACAGAGACACAGAGAGAGAGAGAACTGAACCGGGGGAGCTCCCCAGCTCAGCATGTGGGTCCGCACAGGCCGGGGCCGGGATTCGATCCTCGGTCCCTGGGGCTGCAAAGTGAGCGCTTAACCCACTGAGCCATCCCGGCTTCCCCTGCACGTCTCTTAAGGAAGTGTTTCTGAAGCTCTTTGGATGGTTGGCCATGACCTACAATGAAATACATTTTACACATGCATATATGTAACTGAAAGAGCTTTCTGAAACAATATCGTATCATCTGTAACTAATGCCATTTTCGATTTTATTAAAAAATGTTTGGATCGCAGTAAATTGATATCACGACCACTAACATGAGGCACCTGCAGTGGGAAGACACTGGGTTAAGGGCTGTGGTTTGAAGTCCATTCTCCCTCTAGTGGTTGGCATTTTTCGAGAAAGGCCAGAGCTTGGCATCTCAGCTCTGCCTGAGGACCATGGAGAAGCACTGAAATCCATCTCCCAAGGCCTCCCTTTCATGTAGAAATGTTTAGCTTTGGGAGGAAGTCTAGGTGAGCTGTACCAGCAGGACTGCTGTGTTGTTTCCAGATGCCAAGAATATTAATACTAACAACAACAACAACAACATTATTGAATGAGGTACTTTACATGCATTATTAGCACAATGAAATTCTCACAATAAACCTCTAGGGGAAGTATAATTATTCCCACCCTTTTGCACAGGATAAATACCGAGGTCGAGAGATAACTCGCCCATGATCACGCTGTCAGTCAGTGGTGAAGCTAAGATCCAGTCAGGTTGCAGAAGCTACACCTTCTGGTCAACTTGGGCCTCTTAGTCATCCCCATTAGCAAGGCTTGGACTTTTCTCATGGTGCCCTTTATTCCTTCTCTCAGTGGAGCCTCCAGGCACTGAGGAGTTTCTTGCATGTAGTCAAATATGTAGTTCAGGAAGCGGAGGCAGGAAAAGAGGCAGGAGAAAGAGCAAGAGGGGGCAGTGCATGCTGGAGGCTGGGTTGAAAAAGGCTGTCTGAAGAGATAAGGGTCGTAGCCCTCATCACCTTTACCTGGCAACTCCCTTCTTCCATCTTCACCCCTGACAGTCCACCCACCCTGCACATCTCCACCAGCCTTGTCTTTCCAAAGTGGCAGCATCGTCCCTCTCCTGCTTCACTCCTCCTCCACGGGCTGCTGGCCCATCTGGTCCCAAACGACACGTTTCCTCTCTCCCTTCACTGGCAGCGCAGCCTTTCTGCAGCGCCCCGGACTTACTGTTCAGATGGCCAGGTCCGTTCCACACTCAAATTGTCCCCACCTCACCTTCCCACTCCTCTCCCAAGGTTTCTCCGCATGAAGCTCAGCTGACAAGTTTTTTCTCTGTCCCTGGATGCGTGCATGGGCTTGTCTGATCTCAGTGCCTGTGTCCGTGCTGTGTCCCTGCTTGGAATGCACCCTGGCCCCTCTCTATACTTGCCACCAGGTGCAGCATAATTGTCACTTGCTACTCACTGATAGGGTTTTCATATGAGTCTCAAGCAATGGATTTATTGTGGTCTCTGTGAAGTCGAACCTCTCTGCTAATGTTAATCTGTATTTGCAGCCACTCCCTGCCTCAGCTCCACCTCAGATCACCAGGCATTAGAGTCTCATAAGGAGCTCGAAACCTAGAGCCCTCGCATGTGCAGTTCACATGCTTATGAGAATCTAATGCTGCTGCTGCTACGGCAGGAGGCGGAGCTCAGGCGGTCATGCGAGCAATGGGGAGTGGCCGTAAATACAGATGAAGCTTCACTCACTCTCGTGCCACTCACCTCCAGCTGTGCAGCCCAGTTCCTAAGAGGCCACAGACTGGTACAGGTTTGTGGCCAGGGGTTTGGTGACCCCTGCTATAGAATATTTAAATGGTTCACACCCTCAACCGGATTCATTCATCCAATCATTTTAAAACTATCAAATTGCCTGTTCAGTTTCAGACACAGAAAATTCAACGACATCGGATGTAAGAAGAGTTGTCATAAGTGCGATCCACAAAGAGGGCCAGCACACTCGGTGTAGGAGAGCTGTTGTATTTGACACTCAGCTTTTATTCACCTCAAGGGAAGTGCCCATTTTCTTCTGGGCATCTCCCAAAGTGTTAGTCCATGTTGTGTGAGCAGGAGGACCACCCCTCCTTGCAGAAGGAGTGGGCATGTGACACAGGCCTGGCCAGTGCAGAACTGCCTTCCCATGGTCACAGACATTGGTTCACAGATGGATATATGATTCTGGCTAGGCCAATGGAAAGCAGCTCCAAGTTCTTATTAGAATTATTTGGGGAGGCCAAACTGGTGAAAAGTGAGCCAGGAGCTTCCAAAGAGTATTAGTGCCACCACTTGGAGAAGGCCTGTCTGAAGATGAAGCCAACATAGAGGCAACCAGAGTTGAGGGCTGGAAAGCACCTGATTCTGGATACCATCTATTGAGCACTTAGATCCCACCATGATTGTACCTTGAATTCAATAAATTCCCTATTTGTTTAGGTGATTTTCTGTTGAGATTCTGTAATTTACAACTAAAAGCATTCTAACGGTTGTGACGCAATCTTCAAGATCCATGCTCCATGATTCTCTGCAAGCAAATAACATCTCAAGAAACTGCTCTTTGGCATCTTCCTGAAACCGTTTCCCTGATGCTAACCAGCCTAAACTGATTCCCATTCTAGCTCAGCTTGTGTGGAGAGACTGACTAACAGTGGGGCAACTGGGGATGCTGGGATAGCTCGGTGGTTGAGCACTTGCCTCACAATTGCAAGGTCCAGGGTTTGATTCCTGGCCCTGGCCCCTGCAAACCCATATGCTGAACTGCAGTGCAACTGGTAACTGTTGAGATGTTATGGCAGTGAGGGTTCTCATCTCCATGTGGGAGGCCCCCCAGTTCAATTCCCATCCCGCGCAACCCCACATCCACCTGTGTGGAATGAAACCATGTTACAATGAATGTACAACTATGGAGACTGCTCTTCTCTCTCTCTCTCTCTCTCTCTCTCTCTCTCTGTCTCTGTCTCTGTCTCTCTGTCTCTCTTTCTCTCACCCTTTCTCAAAACAAGAAAATAAATCTTAGAAAAAGCGAGGCAGCTAGTTTAGCATGTCTCTGGGCAGAGATGAGCAGTTTTTTTCCAGCACCAAGCCCTTCCCACAGCACTGTGCTGGTACTGTCCAATGGCTCAGTGTGAATCTGGAGCATCTGTGCTGGCTCACGTCGGCCCCTTGGTGCAAATAGTTGGACCTGCATCTCTGCAAATGATAGAGGGGATGCTCTATCATCTGATATGACAGTCACACCTCCAAATGAGATAAGACCCCATACTGAACAAAAGTTATGGCAGTGTGTTCATTCTCGTTTATAGGGAGCTTACCGACTATAAGTGGTGGTGATAAGGTGGCAACAGAGAAAGGAACACTTACAGTAGTTTTCATTTAATTATGCATACATTTCATAATCACCAACTAAAAATCGGAGACCAAACCTTGTTAGTCATCGTGTACAACCTAAGCCAGCAGCTACTTAATAAATATTTTGGTGATTAATGATACTTCGTAGCCTTGGCATTGTTTAAAGTTATCAAACAGAGAACAAATTCTTGGTTCCCAATAATTTCTCATTTTCACCTCCGAGTCAAAGAATGACGAAGCATTCCTGAGCTCTCTTGGTAGGAATAGTTTTATTCCATCCAAAATTTAGCCTCTGACTCTTGGAATATTGTTAGGCCCCAAATCAGAGGCTGAGGAACATCTGAAAATGGTTTTAACAGAACAGGTTAGGCCTTGAACTGAGTCACTGCCTCACCTTAAATGTCCCTAGGCTGCCGGAGCTGACTTCCTGTGCCTGCGTGCATATTTGGTCTCCGGTGAAGGCCACATGTGTACACTCCCTTGGCTCAGCCCCAGGTGGGAGCTTCTCCAGCAGAGTGTGTCCCTCCTGCTGAAGTGCTCCTGCGTAGTGAACATCGGGGACATTTCAGGGAGCCCTTTCCGGCCCCTTTTAGTTAAATCCCTCTGTAGTAAAGTCATGAAATTCCTGTGCCCTTCTGCTAAGGAGCCCTGTAAACAGCTCCTGTTGCAGGCACTTTCAGAGGTAAGACTGGCCCCTGGTCTACATGTCAGATGGGTAGGGAACGAGTGATCTTACAAGAGTGTGATTAAACTTGTTAGGAATGAGTTTGGCTAATTTCTATTATCAAAGCTTAGAATCTTTTCTGAAACAGAACAACACTTGCCTCCTTCAAATATCCCAGTTAACCATTAGACTTTAAAGATCTGGTAACAATTTTACTTTTCCTCTAGCCAGGAATTGGGAAATGTTCAACACACCTCCTTTCCTTCACTGAGGTTTGGATAGCCACTGATTTCAGGGCAGGCTGTCAGGAAGAGCTTCTCAGCCTTAGGGGCACCTTTGAGTCACTTGGATTTAAAAAGCTCTTCATGCCTGTAGTCTACCACTAGAGAGTCTGATTATGTGGTCTGGGGTGCATCCTCTCATTAGCATTTAAAAACCTTCGTAGGTATTTATAATATGCTGTGTGGTAGTATGATCTGACCAGGGACAGAACAGAACAGAACAAAACAAAACAAAACACGGCCAAATTCAGTTATTGTTTGAATAAGTTTTCATTAACTTCCATTTTCTTTGTTTCAGAATATGACTTTATAATTAAAAGTTTTAGAAAAATCTTGTTTGTTTTTTATTTAAAGATTTATTTTATTTTTATTGTTTTTTGACAGAGAAAGAGACAGAGAGAGAGACACACAGAGAAGGGGGAGGGCCCACAGCAGTCTCCATAGTTGTACAGCATTAGTTTTCCATATGGTTTCACTTCGCAGGTGGATGCAGGGCTGCGCAGGGCAGGAACTGGGCCAGGAGCCTCCCACATAGGCCCCGGCAAGAACTGAACTGGGGGCACACCCCAGCTCAGCATATGGATTCACCTGGGCTGGAGCCGGGATTCAATCCTCGGTCTCCAGGGCTGCAAAGCAAGCGCTTAACCCTCTGAGCCATCCCAGCTTCCCTGTTTGTTTTTTTATTGTACAGTGTTCCCTCGCCACTTCGCGCTTCATGGTTTGCGGCTTCAGTGCTTCGCGGGTGTTCCCAAAATATTCATCAAAAAATAAAAATGAAAAAATACAACCATGTCAGCAGCCACATGGCGGAAAGGAGCGTTGTTTCATGTGGATGCGCGAGAGAGAAGAATCCCTGCATGTCACACAGAGATGAGTTGACTCAGAGTCCATCCCACGGGCTCTCATAAAGGCGCGTGATGGGTTTCCGCTGCGACATCGACGCATGAGAAAATTCCTAGGGGCAAATCCTACTTCGCGGTTTTTCAGCTTTCCCGGAAGGCTCTGGTCCCCATTAACCGCGAAAAACGAGGGATCACTGTACTTGGGGATTGGCTGTTTGTTCCACAGGATTGTTGTGAAGCTTAAAGGAGATTGTGCAGCCATGGTGTTCGGGGAGCAGCAGGGCCTTGTAAACCAAGAATTGTAGCCACACACACCTGCTTGCGAGTAGAGGTGGGGTCAGGCAGGGACATGACGGAGGACAAGGGCAAGTTACAGGACAAAAAGGTGCAGTGGACTTGGGGTGAGGTTGGAGTTCTGTCTCAAGGGAGTAACATTGACCCAGCTCTGGCGGATTGTTGGCAATTGACACTAGACCGAATGTTGCCAGAACTGTTTTATTTTTAGGAGAAGACATATGAGTATGGTAGGGTCTGTACATAGAATCTCTCCATTTTAAAAACATTGAATGCCTATATATATATTAATTTGAGGACTAAACCCCTATATCATCATCTGTGAACTTGAAAATTGTACAGTAGTGGGAACCTGTTTAAAATAAAATTACGTATACCTGATTTAGTAAATCGCTCCATTTCTAAACTCACATTCATTCTCATTGCTTTATGGACTCTTTCTTCTGTCGGTTGCTTTGCTAGAGGAAGAAGAGTTCTGTATCCCTAGAGACACTTGAGAACATGTGTTTATTCTTCTGGAGTTTCCTAAGCTTTGAGGACTTCACATGCCAGGTGGGGAGTGTGGCCTGGGGAAGAGTTCTGAGCAGGGGAGAACCTGGCCTGCTAAATTGTGTGGTTTGTTTTGCCCAAATCTGGCAGAGCTTTCTACCAGGCTGGCTCAGCCAGGGTTAGGGTTCAGGGGTGTGTGTCTGGAGGCAGAAGGCAGGAGGGGAATGTCACAAAGGAATATGGGTACAGTACTGACTGAGTTCCTAGTGCACAATGGTCCTGTTTATGTACAGAGAGAGGCACAAGGGAGAGAGTATTAAAGGTAAGAGGTAGGAAGGCATTTAAAAGAAATTGGAATTTTGTCATGGGAGCAGGAGGGGCTGAGAGTCAGAACTGAATACGACGATCTTCCTGTTCTTAGAAGCTGCTAGGTTTTGAGATGAAATTTTGGCCTTGGAACCAGTGGATATATCTGCTGTGCTGCTCCTTCATTCTTATGACTGTAAAGCATGCCTAAGAAGAACAAATATCAATTAACAATAATCGCGCCTCGGATAAACCTCATTGGCTACAATACTGCCACTGCGCAAAGGTAGAACAAATATCAAAGGGGAAGGAGAAAGCCACGTTTGGGCATAGATGTACTTAATAGAGCCCAGGAGTGATAAGGGAAGTTATTAAGACACATGAATGCTAAATTCATTTATACCATATTGAACTGTAGTAGGATAAACTTATTTTCCCACACTTTCTTTGATGATCTCCTTAGTTCTTCCCCAAATCTTTTGTATAAGACAGTTTGTAATACCCTCTCCAGTATGGGGAAACAACAGAATTTCTCAAACAAAATGGAAAGAAACATCAAAAGGTTGTAAAAGCAAGTTCTTCAAGCTTAAGACATAATATCATATGACCTGAAAATAAATGGAAAACAGAAACAGAGAACTGAGGTAAATCCCTTTGTAAAGCAAATGTAGTTGTGTAGTCCCACCTAAATTTATGTGTTTCGTGGATCTGATTTTGGTTTTCTTAAAGTAGGACACACCCGTGCCCTATCAAGACCTCTTCCCCAAAGTGAAACAACTTTGAAACAAATGAACAGGATCTGTTACCACCACCCTATACTGTCTATGTGGGTTTCCTGTTTTGTGGTAGGAGTTGAATAGAGTCCCAGCATGTTAGAGTAGAAAAGGAGTGGTGATATCCTTCATTCTGTCCTCTTCAATGTGCAGACCAAGGACTCCAAGGCCCAAAAAGTTAGAGGGATATGCCCAGGGATACATGGTCAAGTAGTGGCTATGATGACATTCTTGATCTTATCCAGTGTCTAGTCCCTACTTCTTATTCCAATTTGGGGATATATCCTTTTCCAGTGTGAATCAGCTTTAACCGACGTAATACCATTTCCACCTTCAGTCTAAGCCAATTAATACATGGCATTCTCCTGACAACTGCTATTTTTTTTCAAAAGATTTATTTATTTTTATTGTTTTTGGCAGAGTGAGGTGGAGAGAAGGGTGAGGCTCTCCATAATTGTACGTCATCAGTTTTTGACAAGGTTTCGTTCCACACAGGTGGACGGGGGCCGCACAGGGCGGGAACTGAGATGGAGGCCTCCCGCATGGGAAGCTCATCCTGGTGAGAACCAAACTGGGGGGGTCACATTCCAGTTCAGCATATGGGTCCACATGGGCTGGGACCAGGATTTGATACTCGGTTCCTGGGGCTGCAAAGCAAGCACTTAGCCCGCTGAGCCATCCCGGCTTCCCCCTGACAACTGCTATTGATCCAGTGCTGAGTGGTGGCCAGTTAGACTTAAAGAAGTACTTACTTGTATGTTCCACACTTGGGGGAAGACTTTCTCCCTAGTGTATGTAGCCTTTATTACCATTAGGAGCAATCTTTTCACTATGCAGGTGTCTAAGCACAATTAGGCCCAGCTCAATCTCTACTAAGTGAAGTATACTTCTCATTTTACCACACAATTACTTCACAATTTCCAACAGGCGAGGCTACTGCACTGAGCATCTGGGCAAAAGGAAGACTTCCAACTTTTCCAGGTTGCTGAGTCGAGCTGGTGAGTGTCACAGAATGGCACAGATGGCATTTCTGTGGCTCAGTCTCTGGTGATGAAACCTTATGCTGGCCTCCAGGGCTGTGAATGGCATTGCCTGCATTTCCACGTGGCTAATGAGACAGAAGAAGAAACTACCTGAACTAGTCAAGACGTTTTAGTTGCAAGTGACAGATGATACGATTCCAGCTGCCTAAACAATAAAAGAAACATACTGGCCCAAGTAAGTAAGAAGTACTAGATGGGGACTCAATCTACAGGTTTAAATGTTGTCACCAGGACCCTGCCTCTAGTCACTTCTAGGCTGTCCTACCATCCACATTGGCTTTATTAATATTTGTTCTCTCATTCTACACAGGGGGAGTGTGGGGGCAGCAACTCCAGACACAACTTCTTGCCTGCTCCAGACCTGTGGAAAGGAGGTGGGCCTCTCTCCTCCTTAGGTGATGCACATGTCCTAGAGGTTGGGATACCCCACCATGGGGTACAAATCCTTTGCTTCTCAAGCAGCAGCTCTGGGTTTTGAGTTCCTTCCTGATTGTGGGTCACTGCATTTGGGGTGGGGTTTAGGACGAGATTGTGTCTCAGCCTTTCCTATGGACTTTGATGTGGTTTTCCTCTTTGCCATGTGAAGAGGTCGACTTCAATGTGGTTTTCTGCATTTGTCTGATGTTAAAAGATTGCTCTCTACCAGTTCTTAGGTTTTCTTCAGAATAAATGAGTCCATACATAGCTATATATAGCTGTAGATTGTTGTGTCCCTGGAAGAGGAGGGGAGTTCAGGCTCTTTCTACTTTGCCATCTTGAACCAAAACTGCTGTGCAAATGTCTTCTTGCCTCTCGTTGGCTCTGGTTGGTCTTGAAACAAAACTGCTGTGCAAATGTCTTCTTGCCTCTCGTTGGCTCTGGTTGGATATGCCCATTCCTGAACCAATCACTACAGCAGTGCTCTGAGAGGGCAAAATGTTGATGGAGAATGGCAGCAGACCCCCAGGTGGAAGTGACTGTTCCGTTACCCAGGAGACTGGTGAATAATTGCTGGCTGTCCAACTCAGTACCAACAAGCTTTTCTAAATATGTAGATATTTTTGGTTTGTATAGTGCAAAAAGCAGAGAATTTGAAATCAGAAAACTGACATTTCAGTCTCAGCTCTGAGTCTCGGCTCCAAAATTGTTAAATGGGACAGGATACCTCACCTAATTTGCTCCAGGCGTTCTTGTGGAGCTTGAATGAGATCCTGTGCAGGAAAGTCTTTTTTTAACGCTAAGGGCTAAGCCAAAATGAGGGATGGTTGTTGTTGTCATTGTTGTTATTGTGATCTCTTCTGAATTACTCCCACTGTTGCTCTGATTATGATGCAATGCTCTTTCGAGCAAGACGTGAAAAGGAAATGCATCATTAGCAATCAGAAAGAATTCGGCTAGGGTTGCATGTATGGTATGTCTGTGAGAATTAGACATAAACTGCTCCCTCCACCTCTGGGTGGTACTGTTCCTAGGGAACATGGCTTGGTGAGTGAATAGCCCCTGTGAGTGGGAAGGGGTGTGGAGATGTCTTGTGCAGTGCACAACCTGCACAGCTGTACTCTGTGTCCTGACTGGTGATGAACCGTTGAGTGGGCTGAACTCTGGAAGCCTAACTTCTTGTTTTCCTGGTGAAGTTCATCTAATCTTCTGAGACCATTTTCCTGAACATTTTCACTTCATGCTGAACACAGCCATCACACTATCTTTTTTAGTTAACTACTCCCTAGCATCCAGATTCTGCTCATTGCGTACTGTTCCAACTGCAAGGAAGAGAATCCTTCCTTTCTACCCAGCCTGGAATGATGGTGCAGCAGGCAGCGAACCCTTTACAATGAAGGCATTGCATCTGTTGACCACAGTGGGCTGTTGCTGGAAAGTCAGACGCTGATTTCTCCGAAATGCCCAAGAGGAATGATGAGAAGCACAGGCAGCTTCACCTAGATTGACCGCAATTGTTTGCTATTGTAAATTCTCCTGGCAACCATAACTCCAGAAAGAAATGGTTTGAACTAGATCCAGCCAGCTTTCAAGGAGCCAGGGATGCTATACAGTAGCCTTTGTGTTGCTATGACTGAAAGTCTTCCTCTTAAAACACTATCCTTTTCTTGTTCGAAAGATGGACACCATAGTCCCCCTTCTCCACAGGGGATACGTTCCAAGACCCCCAGTGGGTGCCTGAAACTATGTATAGTACTAAATCTTATACAGCAGACTCTCAATTAACTGACACCTATGGTAGATGCCGAATAAATGTAAGTAGACTCTCAGTTCACCAGAACTCAAGCAACTGGCAAAATCTCAACCAGCTGGAGGGCGTTTGTTGCTTGAATTCCAGTTAGTGGAGAGGCTACTGTATATGCTATATATTTTTTTGTATACATACATACCTATGATAAAGTTTAACTTATAAATTAAGTACCGTAAGAGATTAACAACAATAAGAAATATAATTATAACAATATACTCTAATAAAATTTTTGTGAATGTTGTCTCGCAAAATATCTCATTGTATAGATGCACCCGTCTTCTTGTGATGATGTGAGATGATAAAGTGCTTTAGTAAGTTGAGAAGTTTCATCTTTCCATTTAAAGGAAGCACTTGACAGCGGCTCTTTGGCACATCTGAATTGTCAGCATCATCACTCTTGTGTTTGGGGGCCATTATTAAGTGAAATAAGGGTTTTCAGAACACAACCGTACTGTGACAGTTCTGATCACGATGGTAGCTACTAGGTGACTAATCAGAAGGGAGCATTTACTGTGTGAGAACACTGAGCGAAGGGACGGTTCACGTCACGGGCAGAACAGAGTGGGACATCGAGAGATTTCATCACATGATCCAAACGGCATGCAATGTAAAGCTTAGGAATGGCTTCTTTCTGGAGTTTTCTATTGACTATTTTGGACCCTGGTTGACTGCCGGTAACTGAAACCGCAGAAAGCAAAACCACGGGCCAGGGGGACTACTGTATTTAGAGCCAATAGGAACTTGCAATGTTGTAGATGTATGACTGTGTTGCCCTTTTTATTTGATCCTTGGCATCTGTTGTGGCACTTAAACTGACAGAAACTCTCAATACGATGTGAACCAGGATTAACTGTGACGTCAGTGGTGTGGTTTAGATGAAGTGGGTCTCAGTTCACGGCATGCTCAGGTCTCTTTTGGCTAGAAAACTCCTTTACTTGGCACTGCTGTTCTTGCCTCATCCTTCTGTAACACAAAACAGCCTGCGGCCTTAGTTGCCATTTCCTCACTGTTTCCTGGCTGTGTTATTTCCTCCTTCCTCCATGTAGGTGGTTTTGCGTTTCTGTCCTGCTCTCCCCACAGATGCATTCTCTGCCTTTCCTTGGCTCCCTTGCCCTTAGGTTTCTGGTTGGTTCGCCCAATGAGAAGCACAAAGGAGACTGCAGGGTGAGAGGGCTCAGAGACAGGGGCTAGCCACCCTTGACCTCCCACGGCCGCCACACGAAGGACGTGGCAGGCGCTGCATTCCGGGGCAGGGGGCTTCCTCTGTGTGTGCAGTGTCGCCTCATCGCTGACTTGGTTTTCGTCTCTTCTCTTCCCCTCAAGAGTAGGGACCCAAGGAGGAAGGCGTGGTATACTTTTTCACTTACTGCTCCTTCTACCAGGCATCTCCTGTGTGTTGGGAGAAGGCATTAAAAAAGAAGGGACAAATCTCTCTTCCCACAATTAGCTACTGAGATAGTTTTGTCGTTCTTGTCCACTAATGTCTGTGGATAACACTGCCTGCGCACTGACTCTGTCTCTGGGGTAAGTCCAAGTGCTGATTCTTCCAGGATGGGCTAGGCTACGGTATGCTGTGGTGACAGACCGTCCGAGGTTTGAGTACCTGAAGTCTACGGCCATACCACCCTGAACATGCCTGACCTCCTCTGAATACCTTAAACCAGCAAAGGCTCACTCCCCTTTCACACTACACGTCCACTGCAGGTGAACAGAAGTTCTGCACAGCAGACTCAGGGCCTCCGGCTGATGGGGCAGCCTGGTCAACAACACTGCCAAACCCTACCGAGGGTGGGGTACAGGGGTGGAGAGGGCTGGGCAAGGGCTCCAAGACGGTTTTGCATCAGGACTGACGTTTTGTGGCCAGGTGTAACTTATATTTGCATTTCATTGGCCGGAACTAGTCATGTGGCCCCACTCAACCGGAAGAGAGCCAGAAAGTGCAATCTTACCATGCGCCTATAGGGGGTGCTCTGCAATATTGAGGACCAGTACTGATGACCCCCACGGGGCACATGTGTGAGTTCTTCAGACGATTCAGCAGGGCCTAGTTCTCTGGCAAGGGGCCAGGCTCCAGTTAGAAGACCAGGGGCCCAGCCCTTGCAGACAGCGTGCTCCCTTGCACCTTGCTCCTGGGTCTCCCCTCCCCGCGGCAGCCCGGGGGACAGGCCTGACAAGATGGCTGAACCCCAGTTGCTGTTTTGAAAAGACAACTGTATCGTGGTCAAGTACACTTCCCATGAAATTTACCAATTGAATCATTTTCAAGTATAAAATGTGGTGGTATTGAGTGCAGTCAGTGGTGTGCAGCCATCAGCACTAATTCCAGAGCATTTTCATCACCCCCAAAGGAAACCCTGGGCCCATTAAGCAGCCGCAGCCTCTTTCCCTCCTGCCCACGGCCCTCCACAACCACTCCTCTGCGTTCCGCCTGCGAATCTGCTTATTCCACGCATTTCACGAATGTGGAGCCTTCTGTGTCTTTCAGCACAGCTACTGTGTAGGGCGTCCTCGTACCCAGTATTGTCATACCACATGGTGGCAGGCAGGTGCTCCCCAGCGACTCCTCCTCACACCTGCTGGCACGCCAGCGTCCTTTCTCCCTGCTGCCCAGCAGGGCAGGGACCGCCTGCCTCCGTTCTTGGAGTTGCTCAGTCTCCATGGTGAGGCTCTGTGGGCAGCCCGCCCCCACACTGGAGGGTGTGAGGAGAAGGCACGTTCCTGCAGCACAGAACGCGGAAGCGCAGCCCTCCCCGTTTCCTGCCAGCCTCTCCACTCCCACCCCCTTCCCAGCAGCCTCTTAGGAGGGGGGCCGATGAAAGCGGAGCTGCAGTTAAGCCCTGGAGGAGGGCGGCGTCTGGCTCCATCCCCCCTCCCCAGTGCTTTCTGCCCAAGTCTGCCACAGCTAGAAAGGTCCTGTCTGCTATCTCCTTCCACAGCACTTTGATAATGCTCCTGCCCCACGCGACAGCTTTCTACGTCTCTCTATGCCGAATGGCTACATTCCAAACTCTTGACTTGGCATTCAAGGCTGTCTACACACAAATTCCTATCTAGAGTGCTGGCTTCCTTTCTCAGTGCTCCCAGCACACTCTCCTTTCCGGCTGGCCGCTCACTCACTGCCCCCATTTGCTCACTTTGGGCCTGGGTCCCTCACGCTTCCGTCCCCACCTGAGACGTGCTTTCTCTCTCCCTGCCTGCTGCGGCTCTTCCCTGGGCTCCCAGCCTCCTCTCCCCTCTGAACTCCACAGCCAGCCAGCATGCTTCAGGCACGCGTCCTGCTGCCTCAGGGGGTTGGTGACCTCCTCACATGTGTATGTCTCCTGTGCTGGGGGCAGGGTGAGTGGCTGAGAGCCTGACTGACTGCCTGTCCTCGAGCCTGAGGTGTCCTCAGGAAGCGACACTAGAAGAGCCAGGCAGGGGTTCTGTTAGCCAAGGCGGTAGACGCCAGACTTGTTCCGGTTAGTGGGTGGGACGTTGGGAAGGAGGGATGTGTGAAGGTGATGTGGAGAGCTTGGCTGTCTTCCAGGGACACCGGCGCAGGTCACGATGGCACTGGGCGTCGAGAAGGGTGATTGTAAGTATTCTGCTCAGGGTTCTTTCAGGATGACCCATAGAAGCACATTGGTGGTGCGAAAGAAGGCAGAGCAGAGAGGGAGCAAGAAAATGGGGAGGGAAGAGGAGACCAAAAAAGGTACGTCTGTGTAGGGGAAAAGAGGAGGGGAGGGAATAGATTCAGGGATCCCAAACCTTGGGTAAGAAGCAGCAGGCTCTCCCACATCTTGCTGACAGAAGGAAACCCTGCTGAGTGGCTCTCCTTAATTTTATACTTTTTCCCCATTCCCGTGCCGGCTATACCATCCCTGCCCTGCGCTCAGCCCCACCAGTTGGCCTCATGTTGCTTGCCTTAACATGTCCAAAGCAGCCCCAGGCCAGAGGGCATTCCTCCTGGCACCTCCTCCAAGCTGTGCATGGCTGTGATTCCTCTTTCTGGTTCAGTGAGTTTCAGTGGGTGAAGCTGACTTGTGCCTTAGAGGAAGAATGCTGAGCACTGGAGACATACCCAGAGGGACAGAGCTGTGGCCTCATCCCCAGTGCAGCCAGCCTGGGACCTCAGGTTTCCCTTGTCTGGGCAGGCACCTGGAGGTGGCCATGCCCAGGGCCTGCGGCTGCAGACTCCGCAGAGGCTGAGTAGAATTCGTTTTTCTTTTAGGTCCTCAACCAGGCCCCCCTAAATCAAGCTGACCTGGCAGCCTTCTGCTTGGACTCACTCTGACGTTAGCAAATTTCTTGTTCCCCTAAAAGTAAAGGTAGCAGTTGCAGGCACAAGGCCTCATCATGAAAGTCTGTAACGCCTGGTCCTCTGTAAGGCCGGGGGGTTGGCTGGCCCTCCGCAAGACTGGCCCTGCGCCCTTCCGTGGCCTCCGCCCCGTCTCTGCCCTCACTCCCAATCCGGCAGCCCTCCCACCCGGTCACTGCAGCAACTCTCCCGGGAGGCCATGGCCTTTCTCTCCCCTCCAGCCCATTCTGTCTGTGGCTGCTGCATGCATTTTGGTCAAGGCCCTCTCTTACACAAACCGTCCATGGCTCCCATTGCCCGTGGAGTAAATAACTAGTGTGTGCCAAGTGTCTGTGCTTATTCCAGAGGGTACAAACCCCACCCTCTGTGCCACCCTTCCCTGAGGCCTAGCCTGGAAGTTGGGGAGAAGTAGGGACAATAGGCAGGGGACCTTATAAATATCCATATCCCATTCTCGATTCTGAGGGGTGCCACTTGGAGTGTTGGTCCTGGGATGATCCTGTCTCACAGCAAACATCCTTTACACTTGGGGTACAAAGGATCTTTTCATAGGCTTTCCATCAAGCCTGTCAACAATATTTGCTTGTATGATCTGGAAAAGTGAGATTCTAGGGAACCTCCAAGTTCGCAGACAACAGGAAGCTGGTGATGGCTAGTTCTTGGCATGCATGCTAACACCTCATCTCTCCCTCCTTACCCACAGCAAATGTGACGAATACGCTTCTGCACATAACCCCAGCTGAGGCTTCAAAAAACCACTCTCAGCAGTCACTACCCATCAATTGAATTTGCAAATGAGATGACATGTTTCTGTTATCTCTACATTCAGTGCTTCCAGGGAGTGAAACTTTAAGCCTTGTAAGACTGGATACGAGAGGACATGAGCAGGCCACTAGAGTGGCAGGGAGGGCTCACTACTGAGCAATAGTAAATCTATGTTTTGAGATTTAAACCAAGTGTTTTTCCTGATTTTGTTTGTGTCCCCAGCCTTTCCCTGAATTCAGCTAAAGCTTCTGCTTTTCTTCTCTTGGTGAATGAATGACTCAACAAAAATACAGAGGGAAAGCTAAAAGTCCAAACAGACTTTTACAACTCCTGGCACTACTGATAGGTTGTCTACTAGAGAGGGTAATTCAAGAGGAAAATAAAAGCTTCTAAGGTTAAAAGCTTAAGTTTTGGAGTTTCAAAAACATGGTTTTTAAGGGGACTCAGGGCATAAAAAATATATGAGGACTAGAAAGAAGAATGAAAACAGTCCAACAGGGAAAAGCTGTTCTGGAGTGGAAGTCGAGACAGGGAGAGAAATACTGGGGAGAAGTAGTCCTTGGGCCGAGGCTGGATGAGAAATGTCGGGGCTTCAGGTAGGTTTGGGAAACAGGCCAGAATGGACCTCTGTCTCTCTTTCCTGGGGAGAGCCCAAGAAAGTGCCCAACATAGTATAGAATGTGAAGGTCCTCAGACAAACTCTGAGTTTTTCAAAGCCCAGGGTAGTGTGAGAACTTCAGACATAGGCTGACCAGACGTACTGTTTTAAATGGGACAGAAAACAATAGTCCTGTCCCGTTTCAAGCAGTACGTGTAGTCAGTTTACTGACACCTTGTATTTATCCCAGGAAGACGAGGCTGACTATTATGTACCATTTGAAATGGGACAGTACTGGTGTTTTCTATTCCATTTAAAACAGGACATCTGGTCAGCCTACTGACACCTTGTATTTAGCCCAATGACACTAGGCTGACCACACGCACCATTTGAAATGATACAGTACTAGTGTTTTTTGTCCCGTTTAAAATGGAACATCTGGTCAGCTTATTCAGACAGGATATTAAGTTTCTGAGAGTGCCATGGATGAGGCACAGAGAGATGGACCTAAGAGGCATCAAAACAACTTGGCTGAAGACAGTGAAGGTGGGGGCTTCTCTGTGATACCAGCTAGTAGATGATGATGGAGGACCCGGTGACCACTTCCCATGACCTCTTGGAAGCCTTGAGGAAATGAGTATCTATAGGGATTCTGAATTTTATCAAGATGAAGTTTCTGCCATTGAGCATATGGGAGCTGAAAAATAGGCTGACCAGTTGTACTATTTGAAATGGCACAGTACCATTGTATTCTGTCCTGTTTCAAATGGTATATCTGGTCAGCATACTGAAAAGGAAACAAGTTTCATCACAAAAAAGGAAAACAAGTTACATTGTACACTCATTTTAACTGACATTTTTATGACACATACAAAGACATTCCCCAAACTGTAATTATGAGATGACATTTTCTGGCTCTTGATTGTGGCCTGGGAAGTATATTGATGGTTTCTTTTAGGGAGCTCACTGCAAGGATTCCCTGTACCTGGAATTTTGGGTGTGGATCCAATCACTGCACTTTAAGAAGGATCTACTGTTTCAGAGAAGACTTGGGATGGCCAGTCCTGAGAGAAGCAGGGACATTGGCAGGAACAGAGCTGACACACAGTTTAACTATGCAACTATAACTATGACCTAGAACATACATTGCTGATAAGAAATTTAAGAAGAATCCACAAGGGTGAGAGCTGGGCCCTGTGGATTCTTTGGGAAGTCCTGGAGCACACAGTACACAAAGTAGGCCAACTAAATAGGGTTGGGCAGAAGAAAAGATAGTATGGCTCACAGAAGAAATATATCTCAGGGTCCTTTAACACTTGTGAGAATATACAGGTTGGAAATCTAAATATTTTAAAGCAGTTGATAGTCCAGGGTTTCTTAACCTGGGCATTATTGGCATTTTGAGTCAGGTAATTCTTTGTTATAAAGGAAGGGGCTGTCCTGTGCATGGTAGGATGTTTAGTAGCATCTCTGGTCTCGACTCACTCACTAGTTGACAGGAGTGGGGAAGCCAAGATGGCCCAGTGGATTAAGCACTCACTTTGCAGCCCTGGGGACTGAGGATCGAATCCTGGCCCTGGCCCGTGCAGACCCATATGCTGAACTGGGTGTACTTCCCATGTGGGGGGCTCCTAGATTGGTTCTCACCCTCCAGTTCTGCCCCTGGCTCGAAGGGGCATGCCTCCCATGCGGGAGGCCCCCGGCCTAGCTCCTGCCCTGCATGGCCTTTGCCCATCTGTGTGGAACAAAACCATGTCAAAAACTGATGACATACAACTATGGAGACTGCTCTGGGCCCTCCCCCTTCTTCTCTGACTCTCTGTCGCTGTCAAAAAACATAAAATAAAAAAAATAAAAAAAAAATGATAGGAGCATCCCAGCCCTGTCCCAACCTCTGTTGTTGATAACCAATAATGTCTTCAGATATTGCTATATGTCTCCTGGGGGAAAATCACCCACAATTGAGAACACTGGGTTAGTTTAAAAGTCCCAAAGGATGGATCATAGAACAGGGTTCGTGAAAAAAAAAAAAAAAAAAAAAAAAAAAAAAAAAAAAAAAAAAAAAAAAAAAAAGGGTCTGCAGTCAAGAAAGTCTGGCAATGCTGAGTTAAAACAAGGTAAGCAGAGTGTTTTATTTGTATGGCCTCTCAGGCCTGCAATAAACCAATGGACACATTAACTCTCCAAGCGGGCACAAGTGGGATGAGCGTGCATTGACATGTGCATTGTATGTTGTGACACACGAGAATTAATAATAACAAACATGTCTTTGGTGCCTTACAGATGAAGTATCTGCCAAATAGAGTCTGTTTTTTTCTTTTCACCAGTCTACAAGGTAGGTCAAATTATTAGGAGAGACAGCCAGGTTTCAGAGAATTGAAATATTTGCTCAGGGCCATACTAGTGGTTGATTCTCAGTTCTATATTCTTAATAGGTTTCTGCTGCCTTCTGGATACAGCTTTAAATGGAGGGCTTGATGGATAAATATTGGCTATCTTCAACACAATAAAGTTTTTTTTTATTACAAATTTTTAAAGATTTATATTATTGTTTGAGAGACAGACAGACAGACAGACAGAGAGAAGAGGTAGGAGGGCCCAGAGCAGTCTCCATAGTTGTACATCATTAGTTGTGACATGGTTTCATTCCACACAGGTGGATGTGGGGCCATGTGGTGTGGGAACCGAACTGGGGGTCTCCCGTATGAGAGGAGAAATCCTTCACTGCAATGCCATCCCAGCCTTTACCAGTTGCTCCACAGTTCAGCATATGGGTTTGCACTGGCCAGGGCTGGGATTTGATACCCAGACCTCATGATTGTGAGGCAAGCTCTCAACTGCTGAGCTATTCTGGCATCCCCGATTACAATTCTTAAGTAAAACTTTTATCTTCTTTGTGAAAACAAGAATTATATAACTGTGCTATTCCCCCCCCCCCCCGCCCCGTGGTTGACAGAAAGCTCAAATGGAAAATTCCCATCTTGTTTGGCAGTTTTGTACTCTTTCCCCTAGGCTCTATTTAGTGTGTGTGCCTTTATACAGTTTATATGCTGCCCTAAACGCTGGGTAGATAAGAGTGGATATAGACATACATATAATTAATAAATGAAAACTTTCCAAAATATTCACCCTTTGAAACAAAACAAAACAAAACACAATGCTCAAAGATGGTTCCATCTGGTTTTATTTCCTAATTATATTAGAATGCCCATGTGTGGGTTGTAGCCAAGAGTTGTTACAATTGGGTGAAAGATAAGTCGCCATCTATGTAAGATAATTTATTATTTCTTAAAAACCAAACTGATACTTGAATAGTATTTTGAGTTTACAAAGGCTTTGCATAAATATTATGTGATCTTGTCAATTGGCTTTTCTGAGAGCTAGAGCAGGTATCATTAATTACTATTCTCATTTGACTGCTGATTTTACTTAGGTTCAAATATTTTAAAGGACTTACATTTTTCTATTTCAGTTAACATTTAATATTATATTAGTTTCAGGTGTACTGCATAATAGTTAGACATTTATATAACTTATAAAGTGATTCCCCCTGATAAGTCTAGTATTTACCTGGCATTAGGTGACTTTTTTTTTTTTTTTGCTTTTTATTGTTATTGGCCCAGACTAGCAAATGGATGAGTTTAGGAGTAGATCTGGGTCTTTTGCCTCCAAGTGGGATGTTGGACCTGAGCAGTGGAGGTAATTTATGGCACATGCAGGTGACAGATCCCTAGACTCTCCTGCCTCTCTTCTCCTCCACTCTCCAGAGTCCAACAGGTGGCTGTAGCATCCCTAACTGATCTAAGCTCTCTTTTCCCACTCATCTCAGACATAGCCAGAGTCCTCAACACAGTGCCCTAGACATATAACACTAGTGACATGACACAAGATATCCCAGGACTGGACATATTTTAGAATCCTGTTCAACTCAAAAAGTTCAAATTGTATGGCTGTATACTGGATTGAAACCTGAGATGGAGGGGTCCTAAGATGGCGACGTGAGAGGAGAACCCTGAAACCTACCTGGGAAGGGATATTTGAACAAAGTGGACTCCACAGGTGAAACCCTGAGAAACAGCATCAACTGAGAGAGCCACGCAACACAAAACAACACCTGAAGGTTAGAGGAAAAGGGTTGAGTGGGAGAGGGAAGGGGAAGGAGCAGTACAGGGACAGGGAAATGAAACACAACCAGGTGCTGGCAGAAAAAGGGGTATTGGGGGACTCCAGTCAAAGTAGAACTAGATCAAGGGTGCGCTGGGATCCGAGACCCGAGGAGAGTGGAAGCCCCATGAGACTGTGGACAATTTAAAATCCGAACCCAAGTGGTGGCACGCTGTGCCCCCTTCAGATCACTGCACCTGAGGTGGAATAGGGACCATGGAGCAGGGGCAGCTAAACTTCCTGGGGCGGTGAAAAAACAGGGTGCCAGCCGAAGCCCAAGCCCAAGTCGCTGGCTGGCTGACAGAAGGGGCACAGCTGAGCTGAATACAAATTAGCTCTTAGGGAACTGCTTTCTAAGCCACTGGCTCTTAAAGTGAAAGTGCAGCCCTAGCAGAGCAGAGGGCTCAGGCAGGGGAGAAAGAGAAAGACTGAGCTGTGAGCCTCTGATTTGGAGGACCAGCTTCCCTGCCCACAGCAGGATCTGGGTCCTTATCTCGGCTGTGCCTGTGTGCCCGGTACCCATCCAGTGGGGTCGGCACCTGAAGCCCAGAAGTGTGGACCCAAAAGAATGGATGGTCTCTGGGTGATGGTGAGACTAGGAGCACAGCCAAGAAGGCAGAGGGGGCTGGGGAGGAAAGCGCAGGGCTGAACCGCGCACCAGCCTCCCTACTCATAGCTCTATACCAGCTGGGTCGGCATCCTGAAGCCTAGTAACACGGACCCAAACAAAAACTGTCTCTGGGTATGACTGATTCTAAATCCAGATCTGGCAAAATAGAATGCGCCCCGGGAAAAGGGTCGAAACAGTGCACACACGGAACCACCAGCCCTGCTGCTGACACGGAAATTTGCTATTGTGTCTCAGGCTCACCCCAGATCCTACCCAAACTACCTACCCACACCCACACCTCAACTTGTATCAGCTAAGCCAGTAACCTGGAGTGCAACCCCAGGACATAGACACTGACTGATAATGTAATTGTTATCAATCAATGTCACCCCAATATATTTAACAATAAAAAAGAAACAAACAAACAAAAAAGAAACTGACTGCTCCCCCAACCCTCTTCCAAAACTCGCCCCCCCCAACTGAGCCCTTACTGCAACCTGCTACACAGCAGAGACATACCAGGCCACAGCCAGGTCACAGCACACCTCACTCTCCCAAAGAGGGGGAGCATCGAGACTAAGACAGTTGGAACAAAAAATAAAAAAGAAGAAGAAGCCCATCTTCTAAGAAAGCCCCCAGAGATAAAACATACTCATGCCTAAGGTGAAAAAAACAAAACAAAACAAAACAAAACAAAAAACCCACGTCAAATACAATGAACACTTCAGAATCTAAAGCCACTCCAAAAGAATATGGAAAATCTTTAGAAAAGGAGCTTAGAGACTTGGAAGCAAATAATCTAAGTGAAACAGAATTCAGGGGTGCAATTCTCAAAACACTCAGAGAACTCAGTAAATGCTGGCAATGTACCCAGACACAGTTAAATGAACTCAATAAGAAAATTTCTGATCAAAATGAATACTTTACCAACAAAATTGAGAAGCTAGAGCAGAACCAAAAGGAACTCCTCTAAATGAAAGGCATAATGGGAAAGCTGAGAAAAGAAATAACCAGCATAGGAAACAGGGCTGACCAGCTGGAGGAAAGAATCAGTGACATTGAAGATAGAAACATGGAAATTTCACAGATAGAAGAA
>PVKE010021722.1:0-26239 GCA_004027555.1 Craseonycteris thonglongyai
AAATATATAAATGTATCATAATTTAGCGGTGGTATATGACTGTGCTGTGGTCCAAGATGGAAATATGGGGTGGGAAGGTGAGGAAGAGCCTTGCAGGGGGTAAATGACACAAGGAGACAGCATGGTCCTAGGATATGAGGTCACCTGGGGCAAGTAGTGAGCTTGAGGGTTTAAAGACACAGAGACAAAGGACAGATTTGGGAGTGTAAATCTGGGACATGGGGTGTCGATAGCACCCAATGTTTGAGGGCTGGGACTTTGAGGAAGGACAAGAGGACATTGGAATTGGAGTGAGTTTACTGACATGTATGCTAGTATAAGTCACAGTGGAATGATGATTTGGAGGAGTATTGGGCTGGGGTCCCTGGAATTTTGATGGGAACAGAATTGACAAATGATGAAATTCAAGGTTGTTGCAGGATGAAGGTGGCTTATGAAAGTCTAAAAGTTAGGTGGAGGTGGGAGGGGACAGATGTTGGTCCAGGAATTGGAGGATCAAGGAATGATAAAAGACCAATGAGGGGTAGAATGGAGGTCATAGGGGTGAGAAATAAAGAGAATGGCAGTATGGGAGTAGAGGGTGAAGGTGGTAGGGGCAGATTAGAGGTCATTAATATATTTCTCCATTCAATAATGTCCTCACTTACATTGGACTCACAACTTAGTCATCGATTGTTTCTACATTCAAGCTAAGATGGAAAAATCTTACCCATACCCCTGAAAAAACTTCAAATTTTACATGCTGTGAAACCACAGGTAGAATTGTAAGTGAGTAACACTTCACCACTATTACTCTCTTACAGTGAAATTCCAGGTAGAAGGTATAACTACAGTGGGTCTGGCAGGTGACCTGTTTACTAGTACAGAGCATTCACTGTTTGCAAGAAGACTGACCCCTTCCAAATATTTATATCTTGAAGAACTTTTATGATCCCAAATTGACTTGATGAAAATGCTTTTATTTATTGGACTATTTTTAAAACATGATTTCTATAAAATAATAAAAATATTTTTTTTTCCCTTGGGGAAGATGGTGAATTAGGTGGACACTGTGTCTGCAACCTCCCCAATTCAAATCATTTTGCAGATAGACAAGGGAATAGTCAACCTTGGGAAGCATTGAAAAGCTGACTGAACAGAACACTGAGAGCTAAGGATATAAGGAAAGCCTTGCTGAGACTAGTCAGAAGAGCAGAGATGTGAAACAGGGTGACCCCAAAACCACAAAAAACAAAAGGATCCCATGTGGGGCACCCTCCACTGGGATTTTCAGCTGTAGGAGCCCTGTGCAGGAGAGAAAAAATCTTGCCACACCTGGCAGAGAACATCAGTGAGAATACTGTCTATATCAATGGACAAAAGGTTGAAGGTTGGAAATCCAGTCTTTCCCAAGGGGTATGCACACAAGAGATGTGCAGGGAGGAGAATAGCTATAGTGTTTGGGGGTAAGGGTTGGAGGGATCTATTGTTCTAGCACAGAGTTTGTCTCACATGTAGCCCATAGAGAACACCATTTTTTCTATGTTAAAGCCACTCCAAAAGGGCCAATTCTGAGACCACAATGGTCTAACATAATCTGCACATGCAACTGAAAACCCCTCCCAACACAGTTTAGACTACATATCCCAGGGGGCTCTGAGCTCAGCAGGACCCTTTTAGCTATGAAATCAGTTTTACAGAATTCTGCAGAGCAGACAGAGAAGCACAGCCTGCTGGCAAGTAGGCACAGAGTGGGGAATTCTGAAGGACTTTTCCCATCCAGGCTTTGCCCTTCTCACCCAGTGGGTCACTTAGCGCTGCCATACTAGCATGGGAAGTTTTTTTTTTCTTTTATTCTAGGCAAGAAAAGCTCTCCGTGGCTCCCCAAGGAGAGTCCAAAGCTTCTATGCCACTCCCCTGCCCCACCACATCCGCACAACTAAAAATGAGATACTAGTGAAAACCCGCTGGGCTCTCAAGAAATTTACTTTATTTTTCTTTTCTTTTTTGAAATTTTACTTTTTTTTTTCTTTTCTGGAATTTTCTTTCATAACTCTTTCTTAATTTTTACTTTTATATATTTTTTATATTTTTATTTTATCCATGTTTGTTCCTTTATTGTATTTTTCATTGACATTATCATTCTGTACTTTTTTTTCTTCGTCCTCTTTCAAAGGGTGCTCAGACACACTGGAGATTTATCTAATCCAACTCCAGTTGTCTGACAGATTGGCCCCACCCGACTTTTGGGGGCAGGGGAGATACTCTTGCATACTTTTGTAGGAGCAGCTGTCTGCAATTCTCCAAAAGCTTTCAGTGCCACACAGCTACTCTTCCAGGGCAACCAAAAGTTAGCTGCAGCTATAGACCACGGGGCTCACAAAAACAAAGAGAAAGGGAAAAATATTTTGTTTTCTATCTTCTTTTTATTTCTACTTTTTTTTTTTCTACTACAGGGTTTACACCAGACTTTTTCCTTTATGTTTTTACTTTTACCTAATTTTCTTTTCCTTTCCTTTCTTTTTTTTTAACTCTTTTTCATTATCTTTTGTATATGTATTTTATTTTTAGTTAAAAAAGTTTTGCATGTATTTTTAATTTTTCTAAGTTTTACTTTATTTTTATCTTTATTTTTCTATTTTTTTATTTTACTATTATTAATATATATATATATTTTCTTTCAAAGTGTGTACAGGCAACCTTAAGTGTTGCCCTACTCACATGGGGGAATTCCAGGTGGCTCAATGATCAAACCCGCCCTACTAGCAAGGAGAGAACCCTCTTTTGGTCTTTTGCAGAAGCAGCTGTTTGAGGCTGCCTCAGACACTCTCAGTGCTGCTCTGCTGCCCAAGCCCTGCACCCTCAGGGCAGCTAACAGTGTGCTGCCAGTTTAAGAGCATGGGGCTTTCAGGGAATTTTCTTTTTGGTTTGTTTGTTTGTTCTCTTTTTCTTTTTCAAAGCAAACATAGGCCCCTTAGAGATTTGCCCTGTCAACATGGAGGCACCCTAGGTAGCTGAGCAATTGAGCCTACTCTACTAAAGGGGGAAGACTTGCTTACATATTTCAACAGAAGCGTATGTCAGTGGCAGACCAGGAGCTTTCTGTGCTGCTCTGCTATTCCCTTGGGTCACTTAACCTACAATTGAAGTATACACACAACACAATCAAGGGGCAGTCCTAGATTTAAGCACAGGAGATCAAAGAGATTGCACGATTGGATCACACAGGATGCATACTATATGAGGCCTTCAAACAAAGACTTAGAACCATAAGAACTATACATATTACATAGAAACAAACACACAATGGATCTACAATGAGGAAACAGAGAAAAAAGTCCCAAATAAAGGAACAAGAGAAACCTTCAGAAATAGAGCTACGGGTAAATGAAATGAAGGCAATCATCCTACCAGCACAAGAGTTTAAAACACAGGCTATAGTTGAAGCCAGGATGGCTCACCAGGTTAAGCGCTTGCTTTGCAGCCCTGGGGACCAAGGATCAAATCCCGGTCCTGGCCCATGTGGACCCATATGCTGAACTGGGGTGTGCTTCCCATGCAAGAGGTCCCCAGTTCAGTTCTTGCCCCATGGTTCAGACCCTGGCTCGAAGGGGTGTGCCTCCCATGCAGGAAACTGCCAGCCCAGTCCTGCCCTGCATGGCCCCCACTCACCTGTATGGAATGAAACCATATTGAAAACTGATGACATACAACTATGGGGACTTCTTTGGGCCCTCTCCCTTCTCTCTGTCTCTGTCTGTCTCTGTCTCTTTCTGTCTGTCAAAAAACTACAAAATAAATCTTAAAAAAAACAACAACACAGGTTATAACAGAGTGTTTAAGGAGATGCTGGATAGCTCAGCAGGTTGATCACTTGCCTTGCAACCCTGAGGTTTGGTGATTGAATCCTAGCTCCTGGCCCATGCAGACCCATATGGTGAACTGTGGTGCAACTGATAACCACTGAGATGGTGGCAAAGGTTCTCACCTCCCCTGTGGCAGGCCCACAGTTTGGTTTCTGCCTCACATGGCCCCACATCCACCTCTGTGGAATGAAACTACATCACGATTAATGATGTACAGCTATGGAGACTGCTCTAAGCCCCTCCCCCTTCTCTCCCCCCATCCTCTCACCTTCTCTCAGAAAAAAAAACAGAAATCTTTAAAAAAATGCATATGAAACTTTGGGAAAATTTCATCAAAGAGTTAGCAACCATAAAGAAGAATACAGAAACCATAAAAAACAACCAATCAGAAATAAAGAATATAATAACTGAAATGAAGACTACACTGGAAAGAATCAACAACAGGTTAGATGAAGCAAAATACTGAATCAACAATCTGGAAGACAAGGTAGCAGAAAATACCCACTGAAAGATAAAAAAAGAAAAAAGAAAACAACAACAAAAAATCAGGGAAGCCTGAAAGACAACATCAAGCATAACAACATTTGGATCAAATGAAAATCAGAAGGAGAAGAAAGAGAACAAGAAATTAAGAGCATATTTAAAGAAATAATAACTGAAAGCTTTCCTAACATGGCAAAAGAAATAGACACACAAACCCAGAAAGTACAGGGAGTCCTAGTCAACATGAACCCAAACAGACCCACACCAAGACATATAATTAAAATGGCAAAGGTTAAAGACAAAAAGGGAATCTTGAAAAAAGCAAGAAAAAATACAACTTACTTACAAGGGAGCTTTCATAAGACTATCAGTGGATTTCTCAATAGAAGCTATCCAAGTTGGAAGACAGTGGCAAGAAATATTCAGGAGGGCTGGAGAAGATTGGGATAGTGTATGTGTTTTGGCTTGCAGAGGTCTTCAGTTGTTGCCGAGCAGGACTTATTGCAAGCTGTTAAATCTGGGGGTGTATTTTGTTGAGTCGAAAGTGAAATTTTTCTTCGACCAACATGACAGTTTTAAAAAATATTTAACAGTAGGAAAGAGAATTGTAAAAATCTCTCATCTCTTGCCAACAGTAAGAATTGGAATTTTAAAATTTTCTTGTCAGCTCAATACCAGCTGGGCCAACACCCTGAAGCCTAGAAACATGGATCAAAATAAAAATTGTCTCTGGTTATGACTGATTCTAAACCCAGATTCATGAAAACATAACACACCCTGGGAAAAGGGTCAAGACAGCACACACACTGACCTGCCAGCCCCCTGCTGAGAGAGGAATTTGCTACTGTGTCTCAGTTTTGCCCCAGCTCCTACCCACACTCCCTCATCGCCAACCACTCTTTGAATGCTCCACCTTCTATCAGCTAAGCCAGTAACCTAGAGTGCAACCCCAGGACACAGAAACTGACTTGCATCCCTCAATCCTCTCCAAAAACTCGTCTCCCCTCAACTGAGCCATTACCAGCAGAGACATACCAGGCTGCAGTCAGACCACAGCCCACTGCACTCTCCCAAAGAGGGGGAATATCGAGACTAAGACAGATGGGACAAAAAAAAAAAAAAAAGAGAAGCCCATCTTCAAGGAAAGCCCCAGATGGAAAACATACTCATGCCTAAGAAAAAAACCCAAAAAACCCCAAAAAACAAAAAAACATCAAATGCAATCAATACCTCAGAATCCAGATCCACTTCAAAAGAATACGGAAAATCTTTAGAAATGGAATTTACAGACTTGGAAGCAAATAATCTAAGTGAAACAGAATTCAGGGCTGCTATTCTCAAGATACTCACAGAGCTCAGTAAATACTGGCAAAGTACCCAGACACAGTTAAATGACCTCAATAAGAAAATTTCTGATCAAAATGAATACTTTACCAACAAAATTGAGACGTTAGAGCAGAACCAAAAGGAACACCTCAAAATGAAAGGCACAATGGGAGAGCTGAGAAAAGAACTAACCAGCATAGGAAACAGGGCTGACCAGCTAGAGGAAAGAATTAGTGACATCAAAGATAGAAACATGAAAATTTCACAGATGGAATAAGAAAGGAATATTAGAGTCAAGAGAAATGAAAGAGCCCTACAAGAACTCTCTGACTCCATCAGAAAGAACAATATCAGAATAATAGGGGTACCAGAAGGAAGTGAGATGGAACCTTCTCAGAATCTTTTAAAGCAGATAGTAGATGAGAATTTTCCTAACCTATGGAAAGAACTGGAACCCAAAATTCAAGAGGAAAACAGGAGCTCTAGCTACCTAGACCCTAGAAGACCTTCTCCAGGCACATTGTTAAGATGACAAAAACCAAAGACAAAGAAAGAATCCTCAAGGCTGCCATGGGGGTGGGGGTGGGGGGAAATATATATATATATATATATATATATATATAACTTTCAAAGGAAAACCTAGTAGGCTATCATCAGACTTCTCAGCAGAAACTCTGCAAGCCAGGAGGGATTGGAGCCCAATCTTCAAAATTTTAAAAGAGAGAAATTTTCAGCCAAGAATGAACTATCCAGCAAAATTCACCTTTAGCTATGGAGGAATTAAGGCCTTTTCAGATATACAGAAGCTGAGGGAATTCTCCAAGACCAGTATTCCAAGAAATACTGAAGGAGACTATTCAACCTGAATCAAGAAATCAAAATAAATGGAGAAAAGTTGGGACAACAAAGAAATAAAAAGGAAGGAAGAAATGGATACAAGAAATCCTCATACATCAATCACCACCCTAAATGTAAATGGACTGAATTCACCAATAAAGAGGCAAGAGTAGCAGACTGGATTAAAAAACAAAACCCAGGCATATGCTGTCTACAAGAGACCTCAGAAGAAAAGACACATCTAGACTGAAAATAAAGGGATGTAAAGCATATTTTATTCAAATGGAAATAAGAAAAAAGCTGGGGTAGCAATACTTATATTGGACAAAATGAACTTTAAAATGAAGACTATAACAAGAGACAAAGAAAGACATTACGTAATTATAAAACAATTAACCAACATGAGGACATCATTCTTATAAATATTTATGTGCTGAACATAGGAGCGCCTAAATACATAAAGCAAATATTGACTGACATAAAGGCAGACATCAACAGTAATACAATCATAGTAGGGGACTTTAACACCCCACTGACACCAATGGACAGATCTCTAAGATAGAAAATCAACATGGATACAGTGGCTTTAAATGACATACTAGACCAGATGTATTTTATTGATATTTTTAAAGCATTACATCACAAAGCAGCAGAATATACATTCTTTTCAAGTGCACATGGAACATTTTCTGAGATAGACCACATGTTAGGCCACAAATCAAGCCTTAATAAATTAAAAAAAAATTGAAATTGAAACAGAATGGTCATCAAGATGGTGGCGTGAGAGGAGCTCTTGAAACCTCTCTTGGAAAGAATAACAATTTAAACAACTAAAATCCAACCAGAGAATTCCTAAGAAACACATAGCCTTGGCTGAGGGAACCACTCATCACAAGAAAATACCTGAAGTCAGAGAAAGGGAGGCAAGTGAGAGAGAAAGTGAGGGAGCAGTGAGGAGACACACTGTAGAGCACAACCCAGAGACCTACCTGGTGACTGACCCAGAGAGTGACCTGGAGACCAGCAGAGGAGACACTGACAGAGGTGGGAGTGTGGGAGAGCGGGTCCAGGTGCAGAGTGCCTCTGGGTGGGTTAGAGGCCTAGAATGGATGGCCAGAACGCAGGGTGGATGGCAAAAGCTGGCATGGCTGGCTATGATGAGAAGCCTAGGTGGGAGTGCAGTGGGAGCAGCCATAGCATGGTGAGGGCAGCCATAGCGCAGTGTAGGAGGCCAGAGCAAGGCACCAGCAGCAGAGAGAAACCGATGTGGGTGACTGGAGTGAGGGTCTGGCTGCCAGCGCATGAGTCGAGCAGCTGGAGCTGGGGGTCCGTGGAACATTAGGCCGGCAACTAGAGCAGGAGGCAAGAGTTCTGGTGGCTAGAGTGCTGGCAGTGGGAGTGTGTAGGCGGCTAAAGTGTGAAGCGGCCTTCAATGAGGAGGGGCTGCAACCAGAGCACTGTGTGGCCTTGGGCACAGAGCCTGGCTGCTTCCCCTAACTCTCCCCTAAGGCTCACCCTGCTGGCCTCATCCAGAGCCTGCCTTCAGTGAGCTGTTGCCGGAAGCCGCCATTACCCTGTGATGCAATCAGACCTGCACCTTTCCCAACAAGTCCCACTCCCACCTTTCCCACTGAAGCCAGCAGAGGGATCTAGGTATGGCAGCTTCTGACTGCAGTGGGATCTCAGATGCATAGAATGCCATCTCCCACCATACATTCCCCAAAAGGAGGCATACAGAGACTAGGGCAACTGAGTCAAAGAGAAGCCCACCTTCTAGAAAGATTCCCACTGTGAGAAAACCAAATAAACAAGAGAAAATATTATAAGGCACTGCAGCAACACCAGGTAGGAAATAAAAGAAAGATTTCTTCACATCTACCAGGGGAAAAGTCCTCATATCCAGGGAAAGAAACACTCCAACAGTGATTAATACCCTTGTGAACAAAGGTGCTCAGAAAGAAAGAAAAAAATCTCCAGAAAAGGAACTTGAAGATATGGAAACATATGAACTAACTAACAGATACTTCAAGTCTACAATTCTGAAAACACTCAAAGAGCTGAAAGAAAACTGATAGAGTACATAGAGGGAGCTAAGTGATCTCAGAAAGGAAATTGAATCTATAAAAAAGAAGCAAATAGAAAGTCTGGAGATAAACAATACAATAAAAGAAATGAAAAATTAAATAGCTAATATTGGAAGCAGAGCTGAACAGATGAAGGAAAGAATTAGTGAAATGGAAGACAAATTTAGAAATGTCACAGAAGGAAGAAGAGAGAGACCTAAAAGCTAAAAGAAACGAAAGATATCTATAAGAACTATTTGACTCCATTAGAAAGAATAACATAATAATAATGGGTATTCTGGAGGCAGCAAAGGATAAGATGGTCACAGAGAATTTGCTCAGACAAATAGTAGATGAGAACTTCCCAAATCTATGGAAAGAACTGGAACTTCAAATTCAAGAAGGAAACAGGACCCCTAGCTACTTGAATCCTAACAGACCCTCTCCAAGGCACATTATACTGAAAATACCAAAGGTCAAAGACAAAGAAAGAATCCTCAAGGCAGCTGAAAAGAAGAACACCATAACATATAAAGGAAAGCCCATCAGACTATCATCAGATTTCTCAACAAAAACTTTACAGGCCAGAAGGGAATGGAACAAAGTATTCAAAATATTAAAAGTGAAAAATTACCAGCCAAGAATCCTGTACCCAGCAAAGTTATTCTTTAGATATGAAGGAGGAATAAAGACCTTTTCAGACATATAGAAACTGAAGTAATTCTCCAGCACAAGGCCAGCATTCCAAGAAATACTGCAGGAGGTGATTGGACCTGAAACAAAAAGTAAAAGTAAATAGGGATAAACTGGAACAACAAAACCATAAAAGGGGAGGAAGTAAAGGTTTAAATTTTCAAAGAGAATGATGATAAAAAGCATTCTTAAGAAAAGGAACCACTGCATATGTGAAATTTTCTTTTATATAGCGTTCAGGGTAACCACTGAAAAAGAACTTAGAATTGGGACACATAACAATAAAAGAAGAGAAAACAGAAAAAACAATCATAAACACCATCAAACTAAAATAACCAATGGGAATAAAAAAGCAAAGAAGCAATAAAAAAAAAATGGCTATAGGAAATCCTCATATCTCAATCAGTACCCTAAATGTAAATGGACTGAACTCACCAATAAAAAGACACAGAGTAGCAAACTGGATTAAAGAACAAAAACCAACCTTATGCTGCCAACAAGAGATACACCTCAGCCACAAGGACAAACACATACTTAAATTGAATGGTGTAAAAAAGTACTCCAAGCAAATGGCACCCAGAGAAAAGCAGGTGTAGCCATACTTATATCTGACAAAGCAGACTTCAGGATTAAAAAGATAATAAGAGACAAAGATGGACATTTCATAATGATAAAGGGGACAATACAACAAGAAGATATTACAATTATTAATATATATGCCCACAACCAAGAAGCAACAACATTTACAAAGCAACTATTATCAGATCTAAAAGGAGAAACTGACAAAAATACAATTATAGTAGGGGACTTGAACACTCATTGACAGCCATGGGCAGATCATCCAAACAGAAAATAAATAAGAAAATATCAGCTTTATATAATACATTACAGCAACTGGACATAGTTGACTTTTTTTTTTTTTAAAGATTTATTTTTTTGATTTTTGACAGAGAGAAACAGAGACAGAGAGAGAGACAAAGAGAAGGGGGAGGGCCCAGAGCAGTCTCCATAGTTGACATTAGTTTTCCCATATAGTTTCACTCCAAAGGTGGGCACAGGGCTGTGCAGGCAGGAACTGGGCCGAGAGCCTCCCACATAGGTCCCGGCAAGAACTGAACTGGGGGCACACCCCAGTTCAGCATGTGGGTCCGCATGGGCCGGGGCTGGGATTCGATCTCAGTCCCTGGGGCTTCAAAGCAAGCACTTAACCCGCTGAGCCATCCCAGCTTTCCCATAGTTGACATTTATAGGATAGTTCATCTTACAACACATGACTATACATTCTTTTCTTGTGCACATGGAACATTCTTAAGGATAGACCACATGCTGGGACACAAAGCTAGCTAGCCTCATCAAATTTAAGAAGATTGAAATCATACCAAGTTTATTTTCTGATCAAAAAGCTTTGAAATTGGAGATCAACTACAAAAAGAAAGCAGGAAAAACCGTATATACATGGAGATTAAACAACATGTTATTAAAAAATGATGGGATCAAAGAAGAAATAAGAGATTAAGAAATACATAGAAACAAATGACAATGAAAACACAACATATCAAAATTATTGGGATGCAGCCAAAGCACTAATAAGAGGAAAATGTATATCACTACAGGCCTATCTCAAGAAATAAGAAAAGTCACAAGTAAACAACCTAATATCACATCTTCAAGAACTAGAAAAAGAACAAAAAGGATCCAAAGCCAGCCGAAGCAAGAAAATAATAAAACTTAAAGCAGAACTAAATAAAATAGATAATAAAAAAATAATAGAAAAAATTAATGCAACAAAGAGCTGGTTCTTTGAAAAAATTAATAAAATTGACAAACCCCTGGCTAAGCTCACCAAGGAAAAAGAGAAAATGCACAAATAATCCAAATTAGAAATGACAGAGAGGAAATTACAACTGATATTACACAAATACAATCATATAAGAATACTATGAAGGACTATATGCCACCAAATTTTGCAATCTAGAAGACATAGACAAGTTTTTAGAAACATATACTCTACCCAGACTAACTCAAGAAGAACTGGACAACATAAACAGACCAATCAACAGTAA
Organism: Craseonycteris thonglongyai; assembly: GCA_004027555.1. NCBI lineage: Eukaryota > Metazoa > Chordata > Mammalia > Chiroptera > Craseonycteridae > Craseonycteris > Craseonycteris thonglongyai. Next base: position 11,311 of record PVKE010021722.1, read on the forward strand.
GGAAGTTGAAATAATCATTCAAAACCTCCTCAAAAGCAGGAGTCCAAGAACAGATGGCCTCACTATCAAGTTTTACCAGGCATTCAAAGAACTAATACCTATCCTCCTCAAACTTTTCCAAAAAATTGAAGAAGAGGCAATACTTCCCAACTCATTCTATGAGGCCAACATTACCCTAATACCAAAGCTGGCAAGGACATCACAAAAAAAGAAAACTGTAGACCAATAGCTCTGATGAACACCAATGCAAAAATCCTAAACAAAATACTAGAAATAGAATACAACAATGCATTAAAAAGATTATACATGACAATCAAGTGGGATTCATGCCAAGGGCACAAGGATTGTTCAACATGCACAAATCGATCAATGTGATATACCACATAAACAAAATAAAAGTTCAAAACCATATGATTATATCAATTGATGCAGAAAAAGCATTTGACAAGATAAAACATTCATTTATGATCAAAAATACTTAATAAAATTAGTATAGAAGGAAAGTACCTCAACATAATAAAGTCCATATATGACAAACCTTCAGCAAATGTCATACTGAATGGAGAAAAACTGAAACTTTTTCTTCTAAAATCAGGAACAAGACAGGGATGTTTCCTATCACCACCACTATTCAACATAGTGCTGCAAGCTCTAGGCAGGAGCCATTAGGCAGGAAAAAGAAATAAAAGGTATTCAAATTGGGAATGAAGAAGTTAAACTGTCACTCTTTGAAGATGATATGATCCTTTATATAGAAAACACTAAAGACTCCATCAGAAAACTATTTCAAATAATAAGTGAATATATTGAAGTTGCAGGATACAAAACCAATGTACAAAAATCCACAGTATTTTTCTGTGCAAACAACAAAACTTCAGCAAAATAAATTTAAAAAATGATATCATTTGTGATCAAAACAAAAAGAATAAAATACTTAGTAATAAACTAACAAAGAATGTGAAGGACTTATACATGGAAAACTATAACACATTATTAAAAGAAATTGAAGAAGATACAAAGAAATGGAAAGATATTCTGTGTTCATGGATTAGAAGAATCAACATAGTTAAAATGGCCATATTACTCAAAGCAATATACAAATTTAATGCAATTCCCATCAAAATCCCACAGACATTCTTTCAAGAAATAGATTTAAAAAATTATCAGATTCATATGGAACCACAAAAGACCCCAAATTGCCAAAACAATCCTTCGAAAAAAGAATAAGGCTGGAGGCATCACGCTCCCTGACTTCAGTCTATACTAGAAAGCATCAATAATCAAAACAGCTTGGTACTGGCAGAAAAACAGACATACAGACCAATGGAACAGAATCGAAAACCCAGAAATAAACCCACAAATATATGGACAGATAATATTTGAGCAAAAAATGTACAATGGAGAAAAGAAAGCCTCTTCAGTAAATGGTGTTGGCGAAATTGGAAAACCACATGCAAGAGAATGAATCTGGACTGTGAACCATCACCATATACCAAAATATACTCAAAGTGGATGAAAGACCTCCAAATAAGACCCAAAACAATAAAGTGCATAGAAGAACGCATCGGTACTAAACTTATAGACCTTGGGCTCAGAGAGCACTTTATGAACTTGACCTCAAAGGCAAGGGAAGTAAAAGCAAAAAAAAAAAAAAAAAAAAAAAAAAAAAAAAAAAAAAAAAAAAAAAAAAAAAAAAAAATTAATGGGACTATATCAAATTAAAAAGCTTCTACACAGCAAAGAACACCGTTAACAAAGTAAAAAGGAAACTGACCAAATGGGAGAAAATATTTGCAAACAATGCCTTTGATAAGGAGCTAATATCTAAAATATATAAAGAAACTCATACAACTCAACAACAACAAAAAACAATCCAATTAAAAAATGAGCAGAAGACCTAAACAGACACTTCTCCCATGAAGACATACAAACAGCCAACAGATACACACAAAAAATACTCAACATCACTAGCAATTAGGGAGATGCAAGTTAAAACTACAATGAGATACCACCTCACACCCATTAGAATGGCTATAATCAACAAGACAAGGAATAACAAGTGCTGGAGAGGCTGTGGAGAAAAGGAACCCTCATACACTGCTGGTGGGAATGTAAACTGGTACAACCACTTTGGAAGGCAGTGTGGAGATTCCTCAAAAAACTAGGAATGGAATTGCCGTAAGACCCAGCAATCCTTCTCCTGGGTATCTACCCAAACAACCTGAAAACCTTAATCTGCAAAGATATTGTAAGGTTGGTGGGCCTCGGGGACCTGGGCAAACAGGATGTGACAAAGGGACTTTCCAAGTGGTTGATGCAACCTGCACGGGAACTTTCAAAAGACGCAGCCACCTGGAAAGCTCAAGCCCGTCAAACAACACCATATATGGACATCAGCCATTAACTGCCTGATCCGCCTCTCCCCCACCCCAGAGCCCTATAAAATTTGCTCACTCCCTTCCCGAGGCTCGACTTCTCCAGCCCCAATCCTCTTTTGGGCAGGCGAACCTCCCCAGGGAGCGCTCCCAATAAAGGCTCGCATTTGATTAGCCACTCGATTTCTCGTGTCGATTTCTTATAAATATATGTACCCCAATGTTCATTGCAGCACTGTTCACGGTGGCCAAGTCGTGGAAAAAACCAAAGTGTCCTTTGATAGACGACTGGATAAAGAAGTTATGGTACATTTACACAATGGAATACTACTCAGTCATAAGAAAAGATGAAATATCGCAGTTTGTGACAATATGGACGAAACTTGAGAACATCATATTAAGCGAAATAAGTCAGACTGAAAGAATCAAGAAACATATGACCTCACTTAAAGGTGGAATATAAGACTGAAAGTAACAAAGAAAAAAAAACTCATGGACACAGTCAATAGTTTAGTGGTTACCTGAGAGTAAGGGAGGATGTGGGTGGGAGAGCTCAAGGGGGTGGGGGGAGTTGGGTGGGGGCATCAAGTATTTGGTGATGATAGAGAGCTGATTCTGGGTGGTGAGCACACAATGCAATGTATAGATAATGTAATGTAAAATTGTGTACCTGGAAACAATATAATTTTTATCAACCAATGTCACCCCAATAAATTTAACAATTAAAAAGGAGGTGGGGGGGAGAAAATTGCAATCATATCAAGCACCTTCTCTGACCACAATGGTATTAATCCAGAAATCAATTTCAAGAAAAACTGAAAAACACATAAACACATGGAGGCTAAAAGTATGCTACTAAACAATGAATGAGTCAATAATGAGATTAAGGAAGAACTCAAAAGTTACCTTGAGACAAATAAAAATGAAAAACACAACTACCCAAAATCTATGGGACATAGGAAAGCAGTCCTGATAAAGAAATTCATAGCAAAGTAGGTGTAACTAAAGAAACAAAAAAAATCAAATAAACAGTTTAACTTTACATCTAAGGAAACTAAAAGAACAGCAAACAAAGCCCAAAATGAGTACTGTGGAGAGCTGGCTGTGAGACTGCAAGACTGTCCAGGGGGCGTCTTGCCTCCACTGATCCCTGAAGAGATAGTATGCAGAAACCGAAGGCAACTAGCTTGTGGGGTGTGACAGGGAGGAGGTTTCAGGCTGAGGCAGACAATATACATTAGCATGTGAAAGTTGAGTTACTGTATATAAGCTGTGTGCTAAAATAAAACCATGCCATTGCTCCACCATCAGAAGTCAGTGGGCCTCCCGGTCCCAGCTTTCATCTTTGTGTTTGTGTCTTTGTGTTTTTCTTTAAACTCCCACCCACCCCTCTCAGGTCTGACGGGTTAGTCAAGCAGGCCTAGGCAAGTGGAGCCCGAACAGGGAACTGAGCACAGGGTGACTGAAAACTTAAGTGAGGAGACTCCTGTGGAATGGACGCGAGTCAGGAAATGAGGTACAGGAGCAACAGAGTTGGGAGTAAAGCAATGGGACAGTCAGGGTCAAAGGACCGGAAACTCTTTATTCAGATGCTTAAAGCTATGCTCTGGAACTCAAGGGAGCAATGTGTGGAGTAAGCAACTAGAGGCTTTTCTTGCTTTTGTTAAAGATACTTGCCCCTGGTTCCCTAAAAAAGGGACCATTAATGCTGAGATTTGGCAAAAAGTGGGGGCTCAGTTTAAGGAGTACTCCATGGATCTCAAGATTTTTCTGGTAGAGACCTTTGCTTTGTGGAATTTAGTAAAAGATAGTTTAGATCCCTCTTCTGAGGTGACTCGATTGCTGGATAAACTGTATGGGGATGGGTCTATAGTGTCCCAACTTAAGAGGATGATGGCCAGCAATGAGGCTTTTGTAAAACCCACTGCCTCTGGGGGTGATGAGCCTTTTCAGGACTTTGTGTCTCAATTGTTGCAAGCAGTGTCTAGAGTTGTTCCTGATTCTGAGGCTGGAAGTATTTTAGCTAAGCGGTTAGCCTTTGAAAATGCTAAATCAACATGTCAAACCCTGATACAGCCCTATAGGAAAAAAGGAACTTTAGCTAATTATATTAAACTTTGTGCTGATGTGGGCCCATCTTACATGCAGGGCGCGGCTCTTGCCTTTGCATTACAGACTTGTGGGGCAAACCAGGGGCCTTGCTCTAGGCCGGCCTGGAGTCGCTGGTCCGGGGACGGGTGTTTTTGGGGACGGGTGTTTTTTTTGCTGTGGTCAGCAAGGTCATTTTGCTCAAGAATGTCCACGACAGGGTGGGGTTTCAAGTTTCAACTGTATTAACCTCTGGGCCTCAGTGGCTGCAGCTGCAGGCGGTACCTAGGATGCCTGGAATTTGCCCCCATTGCTGCAGGGGTAAACATTGGGCTAATGAATGCAGATCTCAAACTGATGCTCAAGGACAGCGGCTGTTGGGAAACTTTCAGTGAGGCCCGCCCCAGCCCCAGCAAATAATGGGGGCATTATTGGTGACACCCGCTTCCAATCACCCTGCCAGACATGGGTCCCACAGCTCTGTCGGGCTACCCAGGGGAGTGCAGGACTGGACTTCAGTCCTGCCGCCAGATACATATTAACTCCGGATGTGGGGCCTCACAGGCCATTCCCTACCGGAGTTTGGGCCTTTGCCTCCTGGGACGGTGGGGCTAATTTTGGGTAGAAGCAGCTGGAATTTAAAAGGATTACAAGTGCTGTCAGAGTTCAAAAATGCTAAACTGGAGAGACAAAGAAGGACATTTAGGGAGATTTCAACCTTTTGCACTCAGCCATTTACCTGTTAATTTGTGGGGAAGAGATATCTTAAGTCAAATGTCAGTCATATTTTATAGTACTAACGCAGAAGAATGTTATCATGTCCCTTCTTTTAAAAATACTCCGTATGTTCATGTAATTATAGACACCTATTCTGGATTTTTATGTGCTACCCCTAGAACTAAACATGTTATTTCTCACTGTTTTCATGCATTTGCTGTTATAAAAATGCCAAAAATTATTAAAACAGATAATGGGCCTGGATATGTTAACAAGGCTTTTAAGCAATTTTGTACCACCTTTCAAATTCAACATGTCACAGGAATTCCATATAATCCACAAGGACAGGCAATAGTGGAACAGGCCCATTGTACTCTCAAAAATCAATTATATAAACAAAAAGGGGGAGAGTATGGGACGTCTCCACACACTCAATTAAACCTGGCACTATTTACTCTTAATTTTTTAACAGTGGATGAACAAGGCTTGACTGCTGCAGACTGTTCTGGGGCACCACAGGCAGCAGAGCAAGCCCTGGTCCAATGAACGGATCCTTTGTCGGGCCAGTGGCGGGGGTCTGATCCAGTATTGGTGTGGGGGTGAGGTCATGTATGCATTTTTCCCAAGTCTGCTACAGGTTCTTGGTGGGTGCCGGAGAGGCTGGTAAAACATCATCATGGATCCAAACCAGCTCATTCCTCCAGTGAAGAAGCTGAAGATTGCTCCCCTGGTCATTGTTTGGCCAATGAGGTAGTCGCAGGGAACCCAGGGCAGTACACTGCTGACCTGGAGCCTCCATTGTGCAGAGCTCATGAAGGGAAGCCAGAGTGCTTCACATTGGGACAGGTGAATAAAACAGCAACAGGAGGAGCCCTCATTGCAAATGTGAGTGGACCTTGGGACATTGGAAAATATCTGTCTACCATCTCCATATTGGGCTTGCCTAACACCTCCATGGTGGTGGGCCCCACTCACCTGCCTTTGCCTTACTGTGCTAATGACTCTAGTGTGGAACTAAAGAAGTGGGTCCATTAGGTTGCGTGTGCCCATCCACTTGCTGCCCAGCATAATGTTAGCAATTCTACAGAAAAGGTCTATGACTGGTCTCATCGATTGACTGGGCCCAACTGTTGCAGTGTTAGTCGGGAACCATGAAGAAAAACAGGTGAGGCAGATGAGCAGTTTAAACTGAGTAACAGGACTCAAGATCACCATGATCAAGAGCCCCATCTGTCTTGAACTTAGCATTTTTATTTTCTTGTACAAATAATGAGCTATTTTCCCAACAGGAACTGAAAAAGCATAACATACAGATTAAAGCAAGGAAACAGATGTATTTTTAAGACATAAGCCTGCTAACATTTACTCTTTCATCTTAACTGTTCCCAGATGTTATTCAAGGTTCCTCTACCAAGGATGTTCTCAAGACTCAAGGACATAAACAGGATGGTCTTGGCAGCATGCCTCCAAAACCACAAATGTTCCTCACATGCAAGGCTTCATTTGCTCCATTCCTGTCACTATATATCTTGGAATGCTCTTGGTTGACATAACTCCATCCTCTGCACCCAACCAGGACTGGATGACTCCAGGAGGAAATGTTGCACCTCTATACATCACCTCAAGCCACAGGATACAAAGGGACTTGTGGCAAATTTGGACCCCTTTGGATTATGTGAACATCACGGCAGATTTAAATTTATGGCATCTCTATGGGGTGCAGGTTTGTGTTCAACCTCCCTATGTTTTGCTTGTGGGATCTCTTAATATGACTGTTAACTCATAGGGACTGTATCAAATTCAGTGTATTAATTGTAACCTGACTGCATGTATTTCAGCTCATAATAAGGGAAAAGATGTTCTGATATTGTCTCAGCCACCATACATCATGGTACCTACCAATCTGTTAGAACCATGGTATGATAACTCAGGGGTTCAATCCATTCAATTTGTTAAAGCATACTTTGTGGTATTTGATTGGTATAGGAAGCATGCTAATTATATTGTTTTGTTTACTGTCAGTCGGCTGGAGACTCCTCCAGAGAAACATCTCCCAAGACAGAATGAACATTCATCGCCTGAGGTTTCAAGTAAAGAAAGAAGGGGGAGATGTGGAGAGCTGGATGTGAGAGGCAGGGCCCCACATCCTGCAAGACTGTCCAGGGGGCATCCTGCCTCCACTGATCCCTGAAGAGATAGTATGCAGAAAGCTAAAGACAACTAGCTTGTGGAGTGTGACAGGGAGGAGGTCTCAGGCTTGAGACAGACAATATACATTAGCATGTGAAAGTTGAGTTGCTGTATATAAGCTGTGGGCTAAAATAAAACCATGCCATTGCTCCACCATCAGTGGTCAGTGGGCCTCCTGATCCCAGCTTTTGTCTTTGTGTTTTTGTCTTTTTTTTTTTCCTTTAATCTCAAAAATTAGAGCAGAAATAAACAAAATTGAGACCAAGTAGATAATACAAAACATCAGTGAAACCAAGAGCTTATTCTTCTGAAAGATAAACAAAATTGATAAACCTTTAACCAGACTCCTCAAGAACAAAAGAGAGAAGACCCAAATAAATAAAATCAGAAATAAAATAAAAAGGGGGGGGGGGAAGGGGACAACAGACACCACAGAAATATAAGAAATTATAAGAAAATATTATAAGCAACTATACACCAACAAATTGGACAATCTGGAAGAAATGGATGAATTCACGGAAATTTACAACCTAAAAGGGTAAATAAAGAGGAGACCGGAAATATAAACAGACCCATTACTAACAATGAAATCTCATCAGCAATCCACAAGCTGGCAACAAACCAAAGCCCTGGACCAGATGGCTTCATAGGTGAATTTTACCTAAGAGTCAAAAAGAATGAACACCTATTCTCAAACTATTTCAAAAAATTCAAGAACAGTGCAGGCTCCCAAACTCATTTTATGATGCCACCATTACCCTGATTCCAAAACCAGATAAAGACACTACAAAAAAACCCAAAAACAAACTATAGGCCAATGCTTCTAATGACTATAGACGCAAAAGTTCTCAACAAGATATTAGCAAACTGAATTCAGCAATACATGCAAAAAAATCACACCAAGATCAGGTAGGATTCATTATTGGGATGCAATGTTGGTTCAATTATACATAAATTAGTCACATATACAAAATGAAAAATAAAAATTATGTGGTTGTTTCAATAGATGCAGAAAAAGAGTTTGACAAAATCTAGCAGTTACTCATGATAAAAAGTCTCCTGAAAGTGAGGATAGAAGGAACATATCTCAATATAATAAAGGCCATATATGATAAGACCACAACTAACATCATAATCAATGGGGGAAAACGAAAAGCATTTCCCTTAAGATCAGGAACAAGACAAGGATGCCCACTGTCACCACATAGTACTGAAAGTCCTAGTCACAGTAATCAGACAAGATAAACAAACAAAAGACATCCAAATAGGAAAAGAAGTAAAACTATCATTATAGAGAGAGATATTATATAGAGAGAAACCCAAAGAGGTAACCCCCAAATTACTGGAACTAATAAAGAACTTAGTAAAGTAGCAGGGTACAAAATTAATATCCAGAAATCAACTGCATTCATATATACCAATAACAAACTAGCAGAAAGAGCAATTAAGGGGAAAAATTTCAATTATAATTGCATCAAAAGACAAAATAAAATACCTAGGAATAAATTTAACCAAAGAAGTAAAAGACCAGTACTCAGAAAATTATAAGAAACTGAAGAGAGAAATCAAGAAAGATACAAATAAATGGAAAAACATACCATGCTTATGGATAGGAAAAATTAATACAGTTAAAATGGTGATACTACCCAAAACAATCTATAGATATTATGCAATTCCTATCAAAATACCAATGGCATTCTTCACAGAACTAGAACAAATAATCCTAAAATTTATATGGAACCACAAAAGACCCAGAATAGCGATGGCAACACTGAGAAAGAACAAAGTTGGAGGAATTACACTACCAGATATCAAATTATGCTACAAGGCCACAGTTATCAAAACAGCATGGTATTGGCATAAAATAGACACAGATTAGTGGAACAGAAAGGAGAGCCCAGAATTAAACCCAGGTTTATATGGCCAATTAATCTATAATAAAGGAAGCAAGAATTTACATTTAGGGTAAAGACCGTCTGTCTATTCAATAAACGGGGCTAGAAAAACTGGATGGATACATGCAAAAAAATAAAATAAAATTGGACCACCTTCTTACACTGTATATAAAAATAAACTGAAAATGAGTTAAAGACTTAAATATAAGACATAAAACCAAAAATTTCTTAGAAGAAAATATAGGAATTAACTTCTCAAATATTACCCTTACTAACTCTTTCAGTGATATATCTCCCTGGGCAAGGGAAGCAAAAGAAAAAAACAAATGGGAATAAATCAGACATTTTTAGAGAAAAAAACAAACAAACCATCAAGAAAACTAAAAAAACATCCTACAGAATGGGAGAAGATATTCAGTAATGAAGCATCTGCATCTGATAAAGAATTACTATCCAAAATGTATAAGAGATTAATGCAACTCAACACAAAAAAAACCCCCAAACAACCCAATTTAAAAATGGGCAGAAGACCTGAATTGTTGGGAGCCGGTCATGCGTCTGACAAGGTCTGCTGGCCTGGGACCTTGAAGTCAAAGACTCAGTCCCCCACCTCCACCCCCACCCCCAACCTCCAGGGGAAAGAGATTAAACCAGATGCACGTGCAGCTTCCCATGAAGGCCAGACAGCTGACGCCAGTAGATTTATAGCCCAGAAACTACAGATCAAAGCCTTTACTAGAAGGGCTGCTTTTTCCTGATAAAAATTTGCTGGTGCTGTGCTTTGCTATGCTTTGAAGAATGATGCCTGATCTTGCCTTGTTCCAGTTAGTGACGTATATCTATGCTCTCAAAGTTAAAGAATAAAGCTATTCGGGACTGCTCCTATTGAGGACAGTCAAAAGCTGACCTTGTCTGTTTTAATTCTCACCGCTCGAACTTGGGGACTTCGAACAGGTACCTGAGTACTCAAGACGCACCTAAGGTAAGGTGAAGAACTCCTCCACAGTGACACTCGTTATATAAATTAAAAGGTGATTGGAGGAGCAATATGGGTCAGGCAGAATCCTCGCAAGGCTTGTTTGCTCAGCTTATTTGTTCTATGCCGCAAAATCGTGGGGTAAAAACTTTTGAAGAACAGATTTTGAAATTTCTGAAATTTGTAGAGCAAGTATGTCCTTGGTTTGCAGAGGAAGGGACTGGAAATGTAAAAACATGGGAAAATGTTGGGGACCATCCAGGTTAACAAAGGAAACTCCATTTTAGACCTGACTCCATCTTGAAGAAGCTTCGACTTCCCCAAAAGAGCACCAGTTATCAGAAGTCACATGAAACCTTATGGTTTGGCTGGTGGCTAAAGATAGCCTGTTGCTTAGCACCCAGCCCCAACCAATCACCTTTTGACAAATACCCCGCCAAGCAGACAGCCCTGCCCTCCTTTGTCCCTACTGCATATATACCGCTGTAACAGAAATAAAATTTTGAGGCTTGATCAGAATCCTGTCTTGCCTCCATTTCTTCGTGTCTCCTGTCTCTCATCCTCCACAGGGTCCTCCTCTCCCCGCGTTGTCATGCCCTGCTGGTCGGGGCACAGGAAAAGGTTGAAGAAAAATTACGGGACTGGTATATGGCTCATGGGCCTAAAAAGATTCTTGTTGAAACATTTTCTTTATGGAGTCTTGTTTGAGATTCCCTTGATCCCTCACATGAGGTCAAAAAGATCTTAGGAAGTGCTGAAAAAACACGAGAGGAGGATAAAGATTCAGAATGGGATACTGAGGAACTTACCCCCGAAGAACAGGAGAAATTAGATAATGCCACTGCCCATTATCATGTTGGCAAGCCTCCTATTGATATTGTAGGGCAGCTTACACAGCTGGTACAGGCTTTAAAGCCACCTTCCCGGCCATATTTCCCACTGCTCCTCCCTCCCCAACTTATCGATCTCCAACAGTCAGCATACCCTCTAATACAATTTCTGGTGGGTCCTCTCCTTTGCAACGAGCATTAATGCAGGCAAATAATAGAGGAGAGGAGTTGGGAGATTTCGGAAAATATCTCTTCCCTGTGTTAGAGCAGGATGATCCTCAAAATTCCGGTAATCGTATTAGACATTACTCCCCTTTAAATATGAAAAATCTAAAAGAATTAAAAATGGCTGTGGCTTAATACGGAGCCATCGCGCCTTATACACTAGCAGTCTTAGAAGGGTTCGCTGGTGAAGCTTTGACCCCCAATGATTGGAAAACTGTTGCTAAGGCTTTGCTGTCTGGGGGACATTATCTTATGCGGAGAGCTGAATTTCATGATCGGGCTTATATTATTGCCCAACGCAATCAAACAAATAATATCCCTATTTCTTTTGAAATGCTAGGCAGAGAGGGCCAATATAGTACAAACATAGCTCAATGTCAATATCCACAAAAAGCATATCCATCTATTTCAGAATTTGCTACTGGAGCATGGCGGATACTGCCATCTACTGGAAAAACAGAGGAATTATAAAAAATTAGACCGGGTCCTGACAAGCCTTACGCTGACTTTGTAGCCCATATAATCCAAGCAATAGCTCGTTCTATTTCCGATGCGGAGGCAGGATGAATTTTAACTATGCAACTAGCCTATGAAAATGCCAATCCCGCTTGCCAAGCAGCCATTTGGCCTTGGAAAACTAACGATCACATTCGTCTATGCGTTGACATTGGTCCAGTGCATATACAAGGTCTTACACTGGCTGTGGCCCTATGAGGAACTACAGTTCAAGGGCTTTTACAACAACAATCAAAAAATTAAAAAAGGGAGAAAAGGACATTGTTTTAATTGTGGAAAAGCAGGACATTTTAGTAGAGAATGCAGAGGAAAAAATAGAGGAGGAAAAAGAAATAGCGAAGGGGGAATAAGTAATCCAAATCTCAGAAAACCAGAAATATGTCCCAGACGCCAGAGAGAAAAACATTGGGCAAATGAATGTAGATCAAAGACAAATAAAAATGGAACTCCCCTTCAGGGAAACTTCCACAGGGGGCAGCCTCGGCCCCCGCAAACAATCGGGCCAATGTCTGAGTATCCATCTCAGACATATACCCCTGAAAGGGGATTCAAGACCTCCACAGAGCTACCTCCAGCAGTGCAGGAATGGACCTCAGTACCTCCTTCTACTACGTACTAACTCCAGATATGGGGCCCCAAACTATTCCAACTGGTATTTATGGGCCTTTGCCTAATGGAACAGTGAGTCTATTGTTAGGAAGAAGTGGACTTACTATGAAAAGATTACAAGTATTCCCTGGAGTCATTGATAATGACTTTACAGGAGAAGTTAAGGTGATGTGTGCTACATCTATAGAAATTATTACCCTTACTAAAATAATGAAAATTGCTCAATTGATTTTGTTGCCTTTTAAACATGCAGGGAAAATACTATCTCAACAAAAAAGGGGGGGCTCGTGGGTTTGGATCTACTGATGCTGCCTATTGGGTACAGGCTATTGGTGCACAGCAGCCAGAAAGAACATTAATAATTAATGGGAAAAAATTTAGAGGACTCCTAGATATGGGAGCAGATGTTTCAGTTATCAGCCAGAGTCATTGGCCTAATTCTTGGCCTGTGTCGCCAGCTATGACTACTTTACAAGGAATAGGACAAACAAACTCTCCTTTGCAGAGTGCACAGATTTTGACATGGCAAGATGACGAGGGAGGAAAAGGACATTTTCAACCTTATGTCTTGCCTTTTCTCCCAATAAACTTGTGGGGATGAGACATTCTACAAGAGATGGGGATGTTGATTTATAATCCTAACAAACAAGTGACTAAACAGATGTTAGATCAAAGATATGTGCCAGGGAAGGGACTGCGAAAAGACAATCAGGGAAAAGAACAATTTATACAACCAAAAGTTAATGAAAATAGAAAAGGACTAAGCTACAAATAAAATTTATAACAAAGGTCACTGCAATTCCTGCTGCCCTCACTGCTGATCCCATTAAATGGTTAACAGATGATCCTGTGTGGGTGGAGCATTGGCCCTTAACTGATGAAAAAATCCAGGCCTCTCGACAGCTGGTGCAGGAACAGTTAGAACAGGGACATATTGAACCTTCTAACAGCCCATGGAATACTCCTATTTTTGTAACTAAAAAGAAAACTGGAAAATGGAGATTATTACAGGATTTGAGAGCAGTAAATAAAACTATGCAAATCATGGGGCCTTTACAATGGGACTCCCATCCCCTGTGGCCATTCCAAAAGACTATCATCTTATTGTCATTGATCTTAAGGATTGTTTTTTCACAATTCCTTTATGTCCAAATGATAGGGAGCATTTTGCATTCAGCGTCCCTTCAACTAATTTTAAGGAACCTATGCAAGGGTATCATTGGAAGGTTCTGCCTCAGGGAATGGCAAATAGCCCTACTTTATGTCAAAAATGTGTTGCTACAGCCATTAAAGGGACTCGGATTAAATTTCCAGAGGCATACATAACCCATTATATGGATGATATTTTAAATGCTCATAAAAATTAACAAAGCCTTCATAAAAGATGCCTCTTTACAGAAACAGCTAAAACAACATGGGCTAGTTGTAGCCCCTGAGAAGGTGCAACAAATATACAGATTCAATGCCATTCCCATCAAAATCCCACAGTCATTCTTTCAAGAAATAGATTTAAAAAATCATCAAATTTGTATGGAACCACAAAAGACCACAAATCGCAAAACTATCCTAAAAAAAAAAGGATAAAGCTGGGGGCATCTCACTGCCTGACTTTTATCTGTACTACAAAGCCTCAGTAATCAAAACAGCTTGGTACTGGCAGAAAAACAGACCCACGGACCAATGGAACAGAATTGAAAACCCAGAAATAAACCCACAAATTTATGGACAGATTATTTTTGATAAAGGAGCGAAAAATATACAGTGGGGAAAAGAATGTCTCTTCAGTAAATGGTGCTGGGAAAACTGGAAAACCACATGCAAAAGGCTGAATGTGAACTGCGATCTCTCACCATGTACCAAAATTAACTCAAAATTAAAGACCTCCAAATAAGAAAGGAAACAATAAATTGCATAGAAGAAAACATTGGCACTAAATTTATAGACGTGGGATTCAGGGAGGACTTTATGAATCTGACCTCAATAGCAGGGAAGTAAAAGCACAAATAAACAAATGGGACCTTATTAAGCTAAAAAGCTTCTGCACTGCAAAAGAAACCATCAACAAAGCAAAGAGGTAACCAACTAACTGGGAAAAAAATATTTGCAAACAATGCCTCTGATAAGGGGCTAATATCAGAAATAGACAAAGAACTTGTACGACTCAACTTGAAAAAAACAAGCAATCCAATTAAAAAATGGGCAGATAACCTTAACAGACACTTCTCTCATGAAGACATACATAGGGCCAACAGATATATGAAAAAATGCTCCACATTACTAGCAATTAGGGAGATGCAAATAAAAACCACAATGAGTTACCATCTTACACCTGTTAGAATGGCTATAATCAACAAGACAAGGGATAACAAGTGCTGGAGAGGCTGTGGACAAAAAGGAACCCTCATACACTGCTGGTGGGAATGTAAACTGGTACAACCACTATGGAAGGCTGTATGGAGATTCCTCAAAAAATTATGAATGGAATTGCCATATGACCCAGCCATCCCT